>JAXIVJ010002498.1:0-108479 GCA_036785665.1 Chirona hameri
CGCCAACATAGAACCCATCAAACATTCTCTCACACCCCGATCGCCAACATAGAACCCATCAAACATTCTCTCACACCCCGATCGCCAACATAGAACCCATCAAACATTCTCTCACACCCCGATCGCCAACATAGAACCCATCAAACATTCTCTCACACCCCGATCGCCAACATAGAACACATCAAACATTCTCTCACACCCCGATCGCCAACATAGAACCCATCAAACATTCTCTCACACCCCGATCGCCAACATAGAACCCATCAAACATTCTCTCACACCCCGATCGCCAACATAGAACCCATCAAACATTCTCTCACACCCCGATCGCCAACATAGAACCCATCAAACATTCTCTCACACCCCGATCGCTAACATAGAACCCATCAAACATTCTCTCACACCCCGATCGCCAACATAGAACCCATCACACATTCTCTCACACCCCGATCGCCAACATAGAACCCATCAAACATGCTCTCACACCCCGATCGCCAACATAGAACCCATCAAACATTCTCTCACACCCCGATCGCCAACATAGAACCCATCAAACATTCTCTCACACCCCGATCGCCAACATAGAACCCATCAAACATTCTCTCACACCTCGATCGCCAACATAGAACCCATCAAACATTCTCTCACACCCCGATCGCCAACATAGAACCCATCAAACATTCTCTCACACCCCGATCGCCAACATAGAACCCAGAGGCTGGACAAGATGTGCTCCAGCACCCTGGGACAAAATAACACAAATTTCGGAATTTATCCGCAGTCCAAACGATTCTAAGCGCTACGCAGACAAAACAAACGATCTCCACGTGCGATCGTGTCCTCCCATCACTGGCCGTGCTTCCTCCATCAGCGAAGCCGCGCCGACATGAGAGGAGAAACTCGCAGACCATCAGCCAACATATAAAACACGGCTGGCCATTTCGTATCGGCGCTGGGAAACTCCATCACCAGGACACTCGGAGCCGGATCGTAGCGATATTGTAAACCTCCCACCGGCCGCCACGGCCGAGCGGTTTCCCTCGTATCGATTTATCAAAACCTCGCCCGGGACCGGCCGGTCGGTCGGTTGGTAGGACCAGCGGACAGGCGGTCGGCCGGTTGGTAGGACCAGCGGACAGGCGGTCGGTCCCCGCGCAGGTGTCACACCGGCCGAACAAAAAAAAAAACGTCCTGCGACGGGCGGTTTTTTGCCGGTTTTGGGTTTTTACTATTCACCAGTGTAGCCGTGCCGTGTCGCAGCCGAGACGGCTGTCGACTGTGGGTCGGATGTGACTACTGACTAGTGCTGGTAGACGAGACACCTGCTCCCACCGTCTCGCCGGCGCCGCTCCGTCCAGCCCACTGGGCCTGTCCCGACACACGCCAGCGCCGCTCAGTTACAGGCGGCCATGTTACCGATGCTCATGTCGCTTACCTAGCCCGTGTATATACCTAGCCCAATCTAAGACACTTGTCTGATGGGCGCCAAATAGCCTAGTAGATGCGGCGCCCTTAACCCAAATCATCATCACTAAGTCACTTATCTTGTCTTGCTAGCGGCTACGCGACCACGCGACCACCCATTCCTCCGCTCCTCCCTGTGTCCCTTCACGTCGCTTCGGTTGTGTCGCCAGCGGCGGGGCCGGCTGAGCAGACCACGTCGTCGGCGACGGGACCACTCAGTCCACCGCTGCCTGATCGCTGATCGATCGCTCCTCTAATGCCGGCTCTCAGCCCGGCAGCGCGCCGCGCGGCCGAGACGACGTGATCCCTGCGCGAAACCACGCCCAGATCAAGTGACACCGCGCGCGCACCGTCGGGCGTCGGCCGGCCACCTGCCTGTCGTGACTCGCTCGCATCTCAGTTCCTCTCAATCGCACGGAGCATCTTTCAGTCCCTCTCAATCGCTCGCAGGATATCTGCTTAGTCCCTCTCAGTCATAACAGCATCTTCTCCCAATCCCTCCCCATGGCTCGCAGCATCTGCTCTCAGTCGCCTCAGTTACCTCCCGCAGCTGAGACGACCTTCCCTCCCCTCTTCTCTTCTCTTCTCGGCAGGATCTCCACCACCTCCTCTCTTCTCGACGCGATTCGGTCTCCAAGACACGCCTTGGTCTCGGTTCCGTGACCCCACTCCTCGGCAGCTCTCCGCAGCTCTCCTCCGCAGCTCTCCGCAGCTCTCCGCAGCTCTCCGCAGCTCTCCGCAGCTCTCCTCCGCAGCTCTCCTCCGCAGCTCTCCGCAGCTCTCCGCAGCTCTCCGCAGCTCTCAGCAGCTCTCCGCAGCTCTCCTCCGCAGCTCTCCGCAGCTCTCCGCAGCTCTCCGCAGCTCTCCGCAGCTCTCCGCAGCTCTCCGCAGCTCTCCGCAGCTCTCCGCAGCTCTCCGCAGCTCTCCGCAGCTCTCCGCAGCTCTCCTCCGCAGCTCTCGGAAGCTCTCCGCAGCTCTCCGCAGCTCTCCGCAGCTCTATTCACCTGGCTGGACAGCCCTCCGTGCCGACACGCCAGCTGGACGCCGGTGGCTTCCCTTTCGGCGGCATCGGAGCGACGCCACTGCCGCCGCCGCCGCCGCAGGCTGTCGGTTGGTCCGAACACGTGCTGTGGCACCACGCGCCACCGACGCTGCACGCGTCATGCGCCGTCGGCGTCGGTGCCGGCACCACCGCCGCCGCCGCCGCCGCCGACGGCGAGTCAAAGTTCCGACGATTCGTAAGTTCGCCCACAGCTGGAGTTGGTGGCCGGTTGTTTTGATACAGCCGGCGGCCTATTGCCGTTCGCTAGCCGCTTCCGTTCAGCTGCAGCCGCTCGGTCGCCCGGTCCGTCGGTCAGCACGGCTGTCGGTTCACCCTGTCCGTCCCGATACAGCGTCGTAAGGCTGGCCAGAGGACGGAGGAAGGCCGTGGAGCAGTCCAGAGACGTCCGTTTACGACCTCAGGTCCGGAGTCGGCATATGTCCACGCGATGAGCGTCAGAGAGCCTCGCCAGCCCGAGCCCAGCCGAGCCGAGTCAAACCGAGTCGAACCGAGCAGAGTCGAGTCGAGCCGAGCCGAGGTAAATCGAGTCGAGTCGAGCCGAGGAAAACCGAGTCGAACCGAGCAGAGTCGAGCAGAGTCGAGCAGAGTCGAGCAGAGTCGAGCAGAGTCGAGCAGAGTCGAGCCGAGTCGAGCCGAGTCGAGTCGAGCCGAGTCTGAGCCGAGTCTGAGCCAAGTCTGAGCCGAGTCTGAGCCGAGTCGGAGTCGGAGTCGGAGTCGAGTCTCGAGTCTCGAGTCGAGCCGATCCGAGCCGAGCCGAGCCCCCCACCGTGTCCGTCACTGCTCGCCGGCTGCGTATCCGACCGTCATTCTCCTCCGCAGCTAGAGATAAGACTCGCCGGTCAAGATCGGCCGACAGGGATTACCAAGACACCTAATGCACGAGAGAGCGCGTGGCGCGCAGCTCTCGACCTAGTCAGCCCCAGCCGCCCGTCCAGTGCACATACCGACGCAGTGGACCTCCAGTCGGTGACCGGGACCGCCGGCGGCGCGCCGCGCGGCCAGTTGTCGCCATTCTTTCGCGTCATTAAGCGGAATGGGCTCCTTTGTCGGAGCGCCGCGATAGCTCGTCGGTGAAAAGGTTGCTACAAGTTCCCCGGCCAGGACCGGCGCCGCCAATAAAAGGCCGACAATTTATCAGACATCTCCCGTGTCCATGTATCAATGCCCGTCATAAAAGCCAGCTTTAATCAAACGGGACAAAATAGCCGCGCCGCGCGTCTTTTATGCCGGTCATTTTCCCGGGGCTGCGGCGACAGTGGGGGAGCGATTTTCACCGCGGCGCGGCGACCACACCGGCTCGCGGAGAGGGCATTCCGTTAGAGCGCGCCGCCATTAGGGCCGGAGAGGCGGGCCGCTGTGAACTAATGACTCGGCGCCGGAGACGTGCAGCGCGGCGGCGGAACGCGGCGCAGATGCGGGCCGGCCACGCTCAGTGCGTGTCCGCGCACGGCGAGTCATAGCGACAATGCCGCCAGTACAGGTCAGTCGCCCAGATATCTATAGCAGAAGGGAACAGAAAGGAACAGAAAGGAACAGAAGGGAACAGAAAGGAACAGAAAGGAACAGAAAGGAACAGAAAGGAACAGAAAGGAACAGAAGGGAACAGAAGGGAACAGAAGGGAACAGAAGGGAACAGAAGGGAACAGAAGGGAACAGAAGGGAACAGAAGGGAACAGAAGGGAACAGAAGGGAACAGAAGGGAACAGAAGGGAACAGAAGGGAACAGAAGGGAACAGAAGGGAACAGAAGGGAACAGAAGGGAACAGAAGGGAACAGAAGGGAACAGAAGGGAACAGAAGGGAACAGAAGGGAACAGAAGGGAACAGAAGGGAACAGAAGGGAACAGAAGGGAACAGAAGGGAACAGAAGGGAACAGAAGGGAACAGAAGGGAACAGAAGGGAACAGAAGGGAACAGAAGGGAACAGAAGGGAACAGAAGGGAACAGAAGGGAACAGAAGGGAACAGAAGGGAACAGAAGGGAACAGAAGGGAACAGAAGGGAACAGAAGGGAACAGAAGGGAACAGAAGGGAACAGAAGGGAACAGAAGGGAACAGAAGGGAACAGAAGGGAACAGAAGGGAACAGAAGGGAACAGAAGGGAACAGAAGGGAACAGAAGGGAACAGAAGGGAACAGAAGGGAACAGAAGGGAACAGAAGGGAACAGAAGGGAACAGAATAGAGACCACAGACAGAAGAGAGGGAAGAGACAGGAGATATATGAGAGATGCAGGACTGGGAGAATAAACGCGAAGGAGATTGACTGTTTTATAAGATTTTAGAAGACTATTCAGAAGATGACATGGACATCCGTGTCGGAGTCAATAGCGTCGTATCAGCGCGTAGCACGATTAGCAGCGTCGGGAGCACTCCGGTGTCCTAACATTGGTAAATTCAGGTGGAAAACGACACCCTATGTAGTATGTATACTATCTTTCTAGAGTTTTACTGGGAATTTTCCACTCCTTATTTTAAAATGTATTGGATAATTGGAACCCTGATACTGATTAATGGATGTAATGATGGGGACAGTCTGTGTAGGGAAAGACAGGTAATAATTGGCATAGGTACCTAATAACTAATTCTGGTGAGCCGGCAATTGAATATTGATAAAGCCGAGTACATGTTTTTTGGTTGAATTTTCCACTCTTTATGCTTATTTTTAGCCAGAATTTTCCACTCGGCACCCCAGCTCCAAAGCAATCCTAGGACCCTGTTCAGCACTCACTTGGTGGCTTTGATGAGCTCGCGCCGCTGGTACTGGTCGGCGGGGTTCGTGTGCTGCCGACAAAGGTACTCGGCGATCTGCCGCGACGGAAACTCGGTCTCACATACGTAGCCGAAGTCGCGCGCTAGGTGAATCGCCTCGCCTGCCAACACACACAAAGGGCACAAACACGTGTCAGTACATCGAAACCGAGCGAGGAGCGGGAGTCGCGGTTCCGGTGTCCGTGTTGACGGGCAGAAATCAGCCGGCACAACAGCTCTAATGCATACAGCAAGCCGTCGGAATCAGACCCCGAGCACCGGGTCCGTGCACACAATGAGCATCGGCATCATGATAAAGATGCAGCCACACCTGACTAATGCACCCGATAAACCAGCGGTGACCTCCGCCTGATTGATAAGGCAGCGGATGGAGCCGAACCTCCGCCATATCTCCGCCGGCCCCACGCAGAACAGGGACACACATCGCATTGGCACATGCTCGATCAAACGCAGCGGACACCTGCATCGTATCGTTCGTTCCTGCATGCGATACACATCCTGTATCTGAAAGGCTTGGCATGAGAGGGAGGCTCTGGCTTAGGTAGCAACACCTGGTCATTGGCCATGGCTGCTCGGTTCAGCGTCCGATTATGCTACTCGGGGAATACCGGCACATTGACTCGGCTAGATACTAAAGCCAATGCCAAGTGCAACTATTCAAAGCATGGCTGGACACACATGCCACTTCTTCGCTCAGACAAGTGTTCAGAGATCATGAGGCCAAACATTATTAGACTTCTTACAGAAATGAAATTTCCTTTCGACCGCTGATCACCGAAAGCTTGTCACATGGGAAGTATAATCTGTATGCCGCTTTTGATACAACGAACACGCCCATCTCCATTATCCTAGTACCGACCATTACCACAGTACCTTCGGGCCTCCTCCACCACCGCCCAGCTCGGTACCCCGGGCCTCCTCCACCACCGCCCAGCTCGGTACCCGGGCCTCCTCCACCACCGCCCAGCTCGGTACCCGGGCCTCCTCCACCACCCTGGGCCGGTGTGGTCCGGTTGCAGCCTCCCGGGTGGCAGTGGGAGACCCGGGCCTCCACCACCCTGTGTCGCCAGTGGTCCAGTTACAGGTGACCCAGGCCTACACCTCCACTACCCTGGGTCGCCGGTGGTCCAGTTACAGGTGACCCAAGCCTACACCTCCACCACCCTGTGCAGGTGTGGTCCGGTTGCAGCCTCCCGGGTGGCAGTGGGCGACCCGGGCCTCCTCCACTACCCTGTGTCGCCGGTGGTCCAGTTACAGGTACCCCGTGCCTCCTCCACCACCCTGTGCAGGTGTGGTCCGGTTGCAGCCTCCCGGGTGGCAGTGGGCGCGGGACGTCCCGGCCGCGGGCCGTCGGCCAGCAGCGGCAGCATATCCGACCTAATGACGCTAACTAATGGTGGCCGCATGAGCAAGCAGCCGCGCGTCACACCGCACAGACCGTTAGAATAATAAATGCCGCCCCGCCCTCCCCCCGCCCCTCCCCAGTCCGAGAGAAAGTCCTGCGCGGCGGCGGTGGCCGGACCGGCCGGTCGGCGGGGGGGGGGGGGGGGGGGGCTGAGGACAACGTGCTTAGCGGGCGTAACACGGCCGCTCGTGTTGCAACCGGCTGTCTCCGGTTATCTAATTGGGCGTCGTCGATGATGGCTCGCTTGGTTGCACATCGCACGCGCCATCGCCGCCCATGCCACTCGATAGTGCGCGCACGTGTCCGATCGCGCTCTCTCAATGGACATCGGCGGGCCGCTCTGACCACCCGGCCTGCAGCCAGAGGAGACGCCGAGCCCACTGGAGCACTCGGGGGTCGCCTTGCAAACCTGCGCGCGCTGGTGGTTCTGGAGCTGCGCAGTCTGATGTGATTTGGGCTTTAGAACGCGAGGTGCTCTCAGTCAGCCCGCCTCGTTTCAGTCTGACAGTGTGAGTGTGTGTTTGTGTTACGACACCCCTCCCTCCGCCGGGCAGCCCCCGCCGCCGCCGCCGCCGATGGCGTCACCGGTCCCCACCATTATGTGCAGCGTCATCCCTCATCAGAGGCCAGGCCGGGCGTCATCAGAGGCCAGGCCGGGCGTCATCAAAGGCGGTCGCCCTGGTGTTAGCCGGGCCGGGACAGGACACAGCGACTGCGGAGCGGATGGAACCACGCCGCACTGTCCTCGCGATTAGAATGCGAAACACACGATATCGACGAAAGGCGGAAACGCTTAAGTGGTATAATACCGTCTAGAGTGGATGATTCAGGTGATTCTGTAGCGTTTGAGCGACGGTCTGTTTGGCCGGAGTAAGCAAGCGGAGGCGAGAAATGGAATGAACAACTTTGGCGAACGGAGGGACCCGAGGAGCGGTTCTGAATCCCAAGCGACAAGAGAGCAGACTGTTTAGTTGGAGCCGAACGGTTCGCCATGAGCATGCTCCGGGGTTATTTGGATAAACGTATGCAACCGAACACAATAGAATACAACGGGGCCATCCATTTAACACGAGCGGTTTAATCGGCGCCCCCAAAACTGCTCACCAATTTCGCCCACACCATGACGCGAGCTGACCAAACCAAAGCAGCCGAGGAACAGCCTACAAGCGTGAACAATATCGAATTAACATAATTACAGCTGTGCGGCGGCCGTGGTGTCGCTTCGCCTCCGCCCTGTCCGGGCGAATTTCGGCAGCGGCGGCGCTGGTGCGTGGGAACAGGACGCGGGCAGCGGGCTCCGTCCGCCAGCCACCTGGCGCCGCCGCCTCCCCTCGCCTCCCCTCCCGGCTCCTCCCCTGCACACATTCCTCAGGTGCACGATTAAACGGGAGCGGACGGAGGGGAGCCTCGCTCACCCCAGCCGCCGCGCTGGAGCGAGGGACCAGTTACAGCAATACAGCGACGGCTTCTCCTCCAGGAAAGACGCACAACTAGCGGTCGATCAGTAAACACCCAACAAGCACGACCAGTTGATAAATGCAGCTTACCCAGTAGTTCTGAGCATGACCACATATCCCTGCAGCCGATCGCTACATATACAAACGCGAGTTTACCCCACCAGCTGGCAACGAATCAACATCTAATCAAACAGAACCCCACCACCTAACGGCCGCTGGCCTGCACGTCGGTCCAGCAGACTGACTGCGGGGCGCAGCGCGGACCGGTCCGGTCGCCGCGCTGTCTGCCGCATCAGACACACCCACAAACCACCGCAGTGGCGCCGGCCGGCCGAACCCCGCCGCGTAAATCAACCGGGCCGCGCCCGCCCCGGCCCCGCTCCGCAGCCCGCCCCGGCCCCGCTCGGTCCGGCACGGCCCAATCGCAGCGATACCATCGCAACGGGAAGGGTATAGACGTAAGCGGGCCGTTCCGCCATTTGTCTGGGTCGGCATCTCCGGCCCAGTGTCCGGTCGCGCACGACGGCCGGCGCCTCACCACGCCTGTGTCGTGCACGACATACCACTACAGGTCACATTGGCGCACCTAGGAACGCCCAAAAACAACCGGCGGCGACGGCGGCGGCTAGGCTATCAGATTCGTATTCGTTGTTGGTTAATTGGGCTTTTAGTGCGCTACGACTACTTAAGTTAGGACTACTTACTTCGTATCCGTCTCAGGCGGATATACACTCTTGGAAGTTATACTGAGCGTCCCGTGGCCAACCGACATCAGACACGAGGTTGTGTGGCTGAGAGTGCCGTACGGCAGCGGACAGGACCGGGGTGACAACTGACAAGGCCGTGGTACCGTCGCCGGACCGGCGTGGCCCGGCGTGCTGCCTCCTCGCCACGGGGGCCGACCCCACGCTGACGGCGGCCCTATAACTCAGCGCGCGCCGTGGGCGGAACAGGCGTCGCGCCCATGTACCGACAACTCTGTCCACACGTGGCGACTGAGCGCATGATTGGTCGGCAGCTCAGAGAACTCAGACGGCAAAACGTCCACTATACTTTGAGCTTAGCCAAACGGCCGAGACACGATGGTTAAGTATGTAGAAGGGAGGGAGCGAAGAAGCATGCATAACCACGACGGGTCACTTCTCGGCAATTCCGCCGCCAGTCTTTCGGCCTCCTCCGTTGACTTGACTTGTAGTTCGACAATTCCGCCGCCAGTCTTTCGGCCTCCTCCGTTGACTTGACTTGTTGTTCGACGATTCCGCCGCCAGTCTTTCGGCCTCCTCCGTTGACTTGAGTTGACTTGTTGTTCGGCAATTCCGCCGCCAGTCTTTCGGCCTCCTCCGTTGACTTGACTTGTTGTTCGGCAATTCCGCCGCCAGTCTTTCGGCCTCCTCCGTTGACTTGACTTGACTTGTTGTTCGGCAATTCCGCCGCCAGTCTTTCGGCCTCCTCCGTTGACTTGACTTGACTTGTTGTTCGGCAATTCCGCCGCCAGTCTTTCGGCCTCCTCCGTTGACTTGACTTGACTTGTTCGGCAATTCCGCCGCCAGTCTTTCGGCCTCCTCCGTTGTTGGAAAATCCCGCCACCAGTCTCTCAGCCTGCTCGATCTGCGTCTTGAAGACGGTTCAACCCAGGAGCAGCTAGCTGCCTCTCCCAGCTGACCTGACCTCTTGCAGCGGTTCAGAAACGGCTCTGATCTCCGCCGTGTCGGCAGACCCAGTAACCTGAGTGGATTGATTGTCCGGCCCAGCTAGCAACAGCTCGGTCGGTCAGCAACGCCCCGTTCGACCTCAACTCGTCTGGCCGACGCCGACCGCAGGCCACAGCCGGGCGGCAGGTCATCTATGGGCGTCACCAGCAGGCTACAGGTCATTAGGAAGATGGCGCTGCATTAGCAGCACTGTATCCACCCTGATTCAGAACTGTAAGGACCACCGCTGTAGACAGTTACGACTAACTCATCATCTTGGGAAAAGACCAGCAGCAACATACACAAAGAGTCGACGCGTCTCTCTGCCCCTGGCGATCCCCTTCCCCACCGACTTGAGACGTGCCCCCTTGAACGCACCACCCCTAGGCATTCTAATCAGCGACACAATGCTTGTTATATCGCCATTACGGTGCGATTAAGTGCCGGTTCGGTGTTGGAGCGAGGACCCGGCACCCCCCGCCATCGCTGATGGCTTTTTGATTACCCCGCGCACAATTATGTCTCGTCTCCGACCCTCTCTCCTTTCTGAATCGGTCAAACTCCGGATGGGGCGGGCGGGATGAGGAATTTGCGGTGTAACTTGACTGGGGAGCAGGGCAAGGGGGAATGAAGCACGATGGTCGCTTGCAAAGCACCCCCCCCCCCCCCTGGAGGACAAGTAAAGGGAGTCTCAGGTCTTGTTAGTACCCCAGTATGGGGTAAAACTAGAAAAGGCTGATACATGCACCTGTTCCGTGACAGAACACGTGACATGCAAAATGTGGACGTGGACGAGATTAGCCAGCTTTATAAACCAAATGGGACATGCTATCGAAGTTCGGGGTTTCATGTTGGCAGGCAGTAGACCGGTGGCTTTTTAAGGCAAGCATCAGAGGAATGTAATGGTGACAGCCTGTAGCCTGACAGCTTATGCCAGTTGCATCATACACCATGAATTCAAATGCCTTATATTCCTTCTTATATATCCATAAAACCGTCCTGTAGACGATGAGTCGGGGTTGGCTGTTGCGCAATCATATATCTGCGTATATGACGTCATAGAGGGAAGCCGGACATCCAGAGCTCGTCTTCCTTGATAAGAAAGTCTCCGGCCGTTTCTCCCGGCAGAGAAGCCGGCCGATAGCACGGCCGGGCGTGGCCGAACCTCCGCTCTTCTCCAATCATCCCGACCGACACCGCGCGGCGCACGGCGGCCCGTTGCGTGTCGGGCGCGCGCCAGACACCGGACAAAAAGCGCGCGCTCCGCCCGGCATCGGCACCCATCTGTGGGTTTTCAGCGCGCCGCAATCAGCCGCCGCCACGCGCGCGGCAGTCTCGGCGCGGCCGGCGGTGGGCGCGGCAGTCGTGGCACACGAGCCGATCAGAGGCCGGCTCGCCCGCGCGCTGCGCAGATTCCTGCGCGCTGATGAATCGCACTCTTTCGCCTTTTAATTTGATGAAGAGCCCCGCCGGAGTAATTTATGACGACTAATCACGGTGATAAATCCGAGCCGGCCCCCTTTCGCCGGACGGGTTTATGCCGATTATGTGTCCGCATATAATCTCGGCGTGCGGACCAGGTGATCAAGCGGCGTATGTTTGTGAGGCACGTCCTGGCGAGGACTGGGCGCCGCTGAACGATGTGTAACGGCCGCCCACGGGTGCTGTTCGGCACGCCGCGCCTGGCCGGCCGCTCACAAACCACCTCCTGGCACTTCCCCCGGCGGAGAACGACGGCCCAGCACGCTCTATGTGCTGTCCACTGAAGCGCCCCAATCAGCAGTATGGGCCATTTGATGTCCCGAGGGACGATACCAACACATCGGCCACAATGGCAAGTTTGGTTGACTTGTGTCGAGGTGTTTCCTGTGGGACCACCTAGTCATTGGCAGCTGAGCTTCACACAGAGTTGAGGCCCCCGGAGACCCTCACCCGCGACCTACCTTCGACCAGAGGTGAGGCCCCGGAGACCCCCACCCGTGACCTACCTTCGACCGGAGACCCTCACCCGTGAGCTACCTTCGACCAAAGAGGTGAGGCCCCGGAGACCCCCACCAGTGACCTTCCTTCGACCGGAGACCCTCACTCGTGACCTACCTTCGACCAGAGTTGAGACCCCGGAGACCCTCACCCGTGAGCTACCTTCGACCGGAGACCCTCACCCGTGACCTACCTTCGACCAAAGAGGTGAGCAGTGTGACGTTGGCCGCTTTTCTCCTGCCGGCCGGCAGGTTGAGGCCAATCTTCTCTAGCTTTTCCCTCAGTAAACGGCCGCCGTTCTTTGACTTGGCTCTGTAAAGAAGACGGACGGCTCTCATCAAGAGGTGACGTCATGAGCACAGCGCGCGCAAACCGAAAAACGCTGACGAATGACACGTGTTCAATAGGCGCCGACCACCACCGTCGTCGGGATTCGGCAACGGCACACACAGAAATAACGCCGGCCGTTTGCGGCGACGGTTTCGGAAACAGGAGAAGGTTAGTCTGGGCAGGCCCCCCAGGTGAGCGTCAATATAAACAGGCCGTGGCAACATCATACACATAAAATATAAACATCCATAACTATAAACAATACGGAAAAATAGCATTAACATACAGAATAACTCGTCTACAAATACAACCACAAAAGTGCTGCCAGCCAACGACGACCCTCCTCCGCAACCACAGCTTTTCTCTGTCACAGAATCTACCCATTCTCCCTTCCACAAACACGCACGCGAGCCATCACAACGCTCCCCCTCCACTCCCTATCACACCACTCCAACCACTCACCACCGCTCCTTTCCCTCCCAATCCCCAGCGCGGCAGCCACTCGAGCCTCAGCGGCGCCAACGGCATACCTCGCGCAGCCATATCCATATCCGTCGCCGCGTTGTGACAGGCAAATAAGCAGGTGTGCGCCAAGTTACAAACAGTCGACAGACGGTGCCATTCGCCGCCAAGCTCGCCGGTCGGTCGGTCGGCCGGTCGGTAGGTGGGTCTGAAGAGAGGCCCAGGACCGGGGCGGGACGGGACCGGGGCGGGGCGGGACCGAGACGGGACGGCGGGAACGCACAGAGGGCGAGGAACTTGGTCGGAAACTACCGAGACCAGTCATAAACCCAAATACGATACCGTCGCCGCCGCCGCAGCCACTGCGCCAGATAACACGAGAACACAACGGGGACACAAGCGACGTAAACAACATCTAAAATGGAATGGCTCTGAGGACAATTCTGGACCGGCCGAGAAAGCGCCGAATTTTGGAGACACAGTGCAGTACTCGTTTCTGTGATTTAACCTCTGCTGAGGAGAACTAGAATTAAGTCACCATGGGTATGGACAAGTTTTGAAGTCACGATAGCGCTCTCTTCTGTGATTGAAATCCTGTCAAGGCAGCCAATCCGAACTCCCTTCAGACACCTGTTTCCCGGCGTCAGACGTAACGACGGTGCGCGCGGGGCCCGGCCCTCTCCGCACCGCCGCCGCCGCGCCGCCGCTGCGTTTTCAATTCCGCCTGATAAATGGGTGAGCGGACAGCGGCGGCCGACTCATGAATATGCTGTCGCCGCCGCCGCCGCCGCCGCCGCCGCCGCCGCCGCCGCCGCCGCCTGATGTCGGCGAGCAGGCGGCAGCGGATCGTCCTTCCAGTTCCAGCCAGTCACCACGCAGCTCGGGGTCTTACAGGGTGCACTCGTGGTTCAGACGATGGACAATGTGTCATTAGTTCATCCGGAGTCCAAGCGCGAATCCACCAGGAGCCAATCGCGGTCTCATACATTTTTTTAGTAGGGTAGGACCGCAATGCATCTCATTGGAGCTGGTTTGGGATTAAACATATTGTTCTTGAGAAACCAGTCAGAAGTACCCAGTACCGTTGGATCCTACCATAACCACACCCGTGTTAACCGATAACCAGCCATGTTCTGCCGGAATTCACGCTGTATCCATTCCACCTCTCCCTCACCGTGTACCCTCTCAGGTAACACCCATGAACCCTCACAAGTAGCCTCCACTCCCGCTCCGCCAAACCCCGCACCGTTCACATCCCAACCACCTTCCCGTCACGGCCACCAGCGCGGCCACCTTCCCGTCCCGGCCGCGATTGCCGCCGCCCGGCCTTTGTGCCACCGAATTGCCGCGGTCAATTTGGAAGTCAGCAGGCGCCCCGCTTGCCGTGCTCCTCTATCATCAATCGCGCGCGCCCGGCAGCCGCCGACAATGGCGCAACGTTGTCCCGCCACAATGGCGCTCATCTCGGTGACAACAATGGTGCTGCGAGACGGAGCGGTCGGCGTCGGGTGGGGCCGCTCGGCCGGCAGAGCTCGACTGGACACCGGCGAGCTCCCAGCTTCGGGTTCCTAGCTCCGAGCTGCGAGATATGGGCTCCGGGCTACAGAGCTCCCAGCTTCGGGTTCCTAGCTCCGAGCTGCGAGATATGGGCTCCCGGCTACAGAGCTCCCAGCTTCGGGTTCCTAGCTCCGAGCTGCGAGATATGGGCTCCGGGCTACAGAGCTTCCAGCTTCGGGTTCCTAGCTCCGAGCTGCGAGATATGGGCTCCGGGCTACAGGTTCCGGGCGCTAGAAGTCCAGCAGAGGAGATTGGCTGGTGGCAAAATCCGTGCTGCGCCGGAATTCCTTCCAGCGTGGCACGGCGGACGGCGGTGGCCGTTTGCTATACATCAGCCTAGCCCAGAGGTGGTGGTCTGCAGCGACAGTCTACAATATTATAGGTGTCGACTCTCGGGAGCCTACGCCGTGAGTTCACAATGGCAACGTGCAGCAGCGTTCAAGCCAAGAGTTTGCACCATGCCATGTCTGCACCATTAAGGAAGTCCGTAACGGGAATCCACGCCGGAAGCCATTCGCAGTAAATTCGCTGTAGAAACTCGGCAGCTCCCTTCTCCGAGCTGCCGAAGCCCCCCGAGCTGCTGAAGCTACCACGACCCTCTCCGCCACCTGATTGGTATGCAACCGGAGCGGAGGACAGCGCGGCCGCCTTTGTTTTGCCACTGTCCGGCGCCGATAAATCATTAATTTCATGCATGGCCCGCCGATCGGTAGGCGCCAACAACAAAAACGTCCGCCGACAAAACCCCGGCGGCCGGCGCGACCGGCGCGCAATTCACCGCCCAGAAACAACACAAAGGAGCCAATATAAATGAAAATGTCTCCTTGGAGGCCGGCCAGGTAATGGCGGCGAGCTGTTTTAATGCGGCCGGTCGGGAAACTGACGGGGAAGCGCCGCGGCAGCTGAGACGCACCGGAAACGCCCGTGACCCGCCGACCGCGAGCCGCCCTCTCACCTTGACCCTGGGCAGCGCCAGCCGGCCACGCAGCCGGGCATTACCATTTTTACTCCGGCAAATTGGAGTGCACACGGGGTAGAGCGCGCCGCGGCCGGTCCGCGGCCGCTCCGTGGCCGCTCGGCGGCGCTGTAGTGGTCGCGGGTCACGCGAGCGGAGCCGGGCGGCGACGGCGGACCCTCGTCCGGCCAGTCGGTCGGCGACAAATGGGAGCGGGCGCAGGTAATCAGGGGGAGGCGGGGGAGCCGGCCAATTGGTGATCAGCCGAGAAAAATGGCCCCGGTAAAAAGCCGCCGGCTACAAAAACATGCCGTCTCAGCGGCGCTATAACAATTTAGCCATAAAGCGGCCACGTACACCGCCGCCGAGCCGCCGTTGCCGGTCGGATCGCGTCGGGTGCGGCAGTATCGTATCGATGCTATCACCCACCCCCTCGGCCGCCCCTCGCCGTCCCTCCCCGCTCTGGAGAGCACACGGCGGCCGCAAAACACGACGGCCATCAGCCGTTTTTACAGCCGCGCGGCGATGGGTGTTCCGTGCAGGCGGAACGCTGCGGCCGACGCCGTCGCCCAGTCATCACTGCCGCTGCATGGGCCGCCAATTAAAACATTCTAGCACGCTCCCCGGCACGACCGGGCGCGTCTTTTTGCGGGCGGGCGTCTTCTGAGAGGCGGCTAGCCGCCGCCGCTGCTGCTGCTGCTGCAGCAGCGGCGGTGTCCACAACAGCAAAAACCTCGCCAATATCGGCTGTGGCTTCGCCTCACCGCGCCGCGGCAACAACCGATGAGTAACTGGCGATCAATTCCTCCCCACGACAGGCAATGTTCTAACGAGACACCGCGCAAATCAAATCGCGGCCAGGCGGCGGCGAAGGGCTGATTAAGCGGAGCGCAGCCGGAGATTCCGCGGCCGCTGCAGCCGGCTTCTGTTGTTAATTTGTATTCGCCCGATGAGGTGCACGTCATTATGCGGTAATGACATAGCATCCATGGCCGTTTCAGCGGCGGCTGTGCACTGCCCACGCGCGCTGCTTGCGCTGGAAATGGAAATAAATTACGCTTCAGGGATGGAATCGCGCAATAAATGGTGCCGACGAGACCAGCATAGCTAATGGGACGAGTTTAAATACATCACGCCTCTCTGAAGGGAATGCTATTGGCGGGAGGATTCCTCTCCGCAACTGCACGCTCTCGCAATAGAAATTGCCCGATGACCACTAATGTGCTGTGAAACGCCGCAGAACAACGGCGCCGGCCAATGCACGTGCACATTTTCACCGGCCTCCTACGAGCGAACGTAAAAATAATCGCGCCGCTAGCGCGCCATGCACCGTTGCAGTCTCCGGCTAACTTGCTGTTCCGCGTTGAAGTCGCCACCGCCGCCGCCGGCCGCCGGCCGCCCAGACTCTGCGCCTCCACTGGCCGCCAGCGGGCCCCCGATCACACCCCACGATACCGACACAGAAAAACTGGCCGGGCCGGCGCCGGCGGCGGCCACCACTGTGCAACGGCGGCAAGGACACCGCGGCCACGTGACGGGAGTGGAGCTCCATTGAGCTGCGGCGGCTGAGCTCGGGGTCGGGGGTCAGCCAAGGTCGCTCAGCGGCGGCACGAACCCAGCGCCGCACCCGCCACCCGCCCGTCCGCCCGCCGGCCGCCGTCAGCGGTCAGCCAGCCGGCCCGCCCTGCACGCGCGGTAGCGGCGGCGCGTCAGAACGGCGCTCATCAACGCCGCGCTAATTAACTCATTTGTAGTGCGTTCCAGCTGTGATCGGAGGCGCAGCGCAGCGGCCGGTGCCTCGGCGTAAAACCGCCAATAACCATCAGTGCTGCGCGACGCGGCGACAACGTGCACGCCGACAATGGGTCATTATGGGCGGCGACGCCTGCTGGCAGCGTCGCACGGTGCGGGTTTCGCCGGCTCAGAGCACCGCGCGGTGCACTGCAAAGGGTTGGGGTGAGCGGATGGGGTGCCGCAAGATAGGCCGGGTAGTCTCTATCAGCCACGCTGTCCACTGGAGCCGCCCCGAATCTTGTAAGCAGCACCCGCCAACAACACCGCCACAAATCGTTCGAGGAGCAATTATCGAGTCGAATAAAGAAGTTCGACCGAATTTTCCCAGCCATGGCTAATGAAGGTAGACGCACCGGTGGACTGGCCAAGCCGCTCTAGACACCTGACTCCCGAGTGACAAGGGCTTAACCCCCGCCGCGCCGCTCAAAGGACCGGCCGACCCGCCACTACCATCCCAACACGCTGTACACGCTGTCCTCCCTGACGAAGCAAAGTGTGGCCGGCCGAACCCACCGGAGCAGCCGCTTATGATTCTGGATCACATAATCCCCGTCTGAATAATGGAAGGCCGATCAGTCGAAAGCCCGGCGAAAATCTACAAGTCACATCTCTCGCTCTGAACATAAAAACAGCCGCGGAGCCTCGCGCCACTCTAATCTAGATTTTTATCTTTTCCCATTAATTCCTGCCTGGAAACGAACGTTATGACAGAGATCGATTGGTCCCAGGCCGTGTGATTTTCGCGGGGCGGTGCGTCTTCGCCAACGCGGGCGCGTACGGCTCCAGCCTGCTCGTCAGTCGTGTACCGCGCCCGTGCCACTGCACTGTCGGACCTCCACCCGGCGGCTGAGGGCGTCCGAGCGGCCACTTGCAGCCGGTTCCCGGTAGCTTATTAGAAGCGGGCCGGCAGCAGCGGGCCCTTTGTGCGCCGGGGCCGGGAGTGGCTGAATGGCGGCGCGGCACGCCAGTCGCGCCGCTACCGCCACCCGGTGCTGCAGCGGGCCACGCCTTCCTTCCCGAGCACCTGACAACCCGCCAACAACCGTCCTCAACCGCCAGTCAACCATCCTCAACCGCCAGCCAACCGCCAACAACCGCCAGCCAACCGTTCTCAACCGCCAACAACCGCCAACCGACCGTCCTCTACCGCCAGCCAACCATCCTCAACCGCCAACAACCGCCAACAACCGCCAGCCAACCGTCCTCAACCGCCAACAACCGCCAACAACCGCCAACAACCGCCAGCCAACCGTCCTCAACCGCCAGCCAACCGCCAACAACCGTCCTCCGCCACCGCCAACCGTCAGCCACCCTTCAAATCGCCCTACACTGACAGACGCCCTCCGCCGGTGACCGTCCGATCCAAAGGACAGCCGACAAGACAATCCGCCAGATGGACAGAGTCGCGCGCCAACGGGCTCGCGCAGCCCGGCTCATTAGCACAGAGGCTGCGCAGCGCCGGCAGTACGTCGCGCCGCGTCACATTTGGTCCCAGCCGCGCCAATTACGCCCGTCCGCCGCCGAGTTATGACATTCCGCACCAGCGACGCTCAGGGACACGAGCGGGCCTGACAGGTCCGGCGGCTCGCGTCCTCCCTGTCCGCGTCCTCTCTGTCTCAGTCTTCTCCACCGCCGCGACTCTGCCTTCTGGCCGCGGCTTTACCGTCAGATAGACACACCATCTGGCTGGCTACAGTGCCGCATACAGGAATGACGTCATGCTGCATCTTCTGCATCGTTTGCAGCCACCTGCAGACTCAGTACCCTCAGCGTCAGCCTCTGCAGCTACGTGCTGCAGCCTCTCAAGCAGCAGCCTGAGCTCGACAGCAGCGGCGGCGGCGGCGGCGGCGGCGGCGGCGGCGGCGGCGGCGGCGGCGGCGGCGGCGGCGGCGGCGGCGACTGACGGCAGCCCAGGGGATCATGGAGACAAACGAGTGCGGCGATCGGCGCCGGCACAGCGATGGATGGTGTGTCCGTCCGGCACCGGACGGGCGTCAGAGGCCAGTCGGCGGCGGCGCTGCAGCGGCGCCGGATCATCCCGCCACCGTCCCAGGCTGTGTGGCAGGCGCGCAGTCACTGTCAAAGGTATGCCGAGCATGCCTGTCCCCAGTATACCGAACACTTGTGGCTGCCACAGCAGCTACGCCTCACGCCTCAGTGGTCACCGCCGTGCCAGCGCCGAACAACCTCGGCAACAAGAACGAAATTGGCCCGTTCTCTTCATAAGTCAGATACCACGACAGGTACACCAAGACATCTCATCTCGGATCCGTTTTGGCAAGGTTTCCCGGTGTTGTCCAAGTTGTGCATGTTGGTTTGGCTCGGCAAGATGATTGGAATGTATCTCGAGCTGGTGGTAGCAGCAGCAGCGGGCAGCAGCAGCAGCAGCAGCTGACCGGTCGTCCGGGCAGCAGGCAGCAGCACAGCGGCGGCCCGAATCCGATGTGTATCGGGCCATTTAGGCCATTTAACGCGGCCGTCGTGCGGCGCTAATGGAGAGCGGCTCGGAGATGCGCGCCCTGATTGCCGGCCAGCCGCCCGGACACACACACACACACACACACACACACACACACACACACACACACACACACACACACACACACACACACACACACACACACACACACACACACACACACACACACACACACACACACACACACACACACACACACACACACACACACACACACACACACACACACACACACACACACACACACACACACACACACACACACACACACACACACACACACACACACACACACACACACACACACACACACACACACACACACACACACACACACACACACACACACACACACACACACACACACACACACACACACACACACACACACACACACACACACACACACACACACACACACACACACACACACACACACACACACACACACACACACACACACACACACACACACACACACACACACACACACACACACACACACACACACACACACACACACACACACACACACACACACACACACACACACACACACACACACACACACACACACACACACACACACACACACACACACACACACACACACACACACACACACACACACACACACACACACACACACACACACACACACACACACACACACACACACATACACACACACACACACACACACACACACACACACACACACACACACACATACATACATACACACCGCGCCGCGCCGCGCTGGGCCGGGCCGGGAGAGGACAAACAACGGCGCCCTGCACCGGTAAACAGGGCCTCAGACACCTGCCGCCGTCCGGCGACCCGGGACCCGGGAGACGGGAGACGGG
Organism: Chirona hameri; assembly: GCA_036785665.1. Taxonomy (NCBI): domain Eukaryota; kingdom Metazoa; phylum Arthropoda; class Thecostraca; order Balanomorpha; family Balanidae; genus Chirona; species Chirona hameri. Next base: position 20,272 of record JAXIVJ010002498.1, read on the forward strand.
ACCCCGGGAGACGGGGCACAGGACTGCGCCCTGCGCCTCAGACACCTGCCGCCGTCCGGAGACCCGGGAGACGGGACCCCGGGAGACGGTACCCCGGGAGACGGGACCCCGAGAGACGGGGCACAGGACTGCGCCCTGCGCCTCAAACACCTGCCCCCGGTGCTCCACAGCGACAACATCAGCTGCTCTGATGCCACTGGCCACACTGGGGTCAATGGTCATACTGGCAACGTTGGTGACATTGGTGATACCGACAACAGCGGTCACACTGGGGACATCGGTGACATTGGTGATACTGACAACAGCGGTCACGCTGGGGACATCGGTGACCGTGACACCCGGGGTAATGGAGGCATCGCTCGGGCAAGTGATTCGGCCGAAATGTCCAGCGTGGCATCCACAAATAACACACGGGCAATACCAGAGCTAGTTTCCAGAAGGCAGCGAGTGACTAAACAACAGTCCATAGAGGGATGACAGCCGCGAGAGGCTCATCTGGAAGAGCCGATCAATCGAGTTCAGGCTGTAAAGTGATTCAAACAGGTTCCGTATCGGCGGGGTCAGAATGAACTCGGAACAGTGCCGGACGGAATTGGGCCGATCTGGACGCAGCTTCGTTCAGGTTTCTTCGTGGTTCCATGTTTGGAGCGTCCGGTCTATGTGAGGTAACCGTTAAAGTTACGCTGTAAATCCGCGCGGCATTGGGGAATCAGATGACCAAAGAACCAAGTCAGCACGGGTATTCGAGAGTGAGAAAGACCAACAACGGTGGAAGACCTGCATGTCCCAAGTCAGGTCTGGTCGTAAGGGGTCAGCTGGCCATGCGGCTGTTGTATCGGGGCCTCAACTGGTTTAATATCGGACACAGGGGGAGTCTGAGAAAATCCTGGGGTCACTCTACTGCCAGACACAGAGAGACTCCCCCTGTGTCCGATATATTAAACCAGTTGAGGCTCTGATACAAACAGTCGCATGACCAGCTGACCCCTTTCGACCAGACCTGACTTGGGACATGCAGGTCTTCCACCGTTGTTGCTCTTCTTCACTCTCGGGTACCCGTGCTGAGAAAATCCTCCCACATCCCACTCCATCCGACATCTCTCGCTATCTCGCTATCGCAAAAACGGGCAACCGCGATAAAATACCCGCAACGCAGAGTGGCAACGATAAATAACGCCTCATTTTAATTGAATGTGGCCATTGCCGGGATCGCAGCAATGCTCCGACCCATGTTTCGTTATTTATATTCGCGTGTGGGCAGACGAACCCGCCAATTTCACCGACGCCATTCACCATAAATCACCTGCGCGATTACGGATAGCGTGCGTTTGAACGTTTATGTGAAAAATGCACTCTCACCGGCGATAACGCATGGGCCGCGCAGTCTGCGAGCCGCGCGCCGTGCCCCGCGCACCGCGCGCACTCCCTTCCGCGGAGATGGGCGCCGACCATATCGAGAGTCGCGAGGCAGGCCGCGCCGCCACATATGGCAGCTCCACAACCGCGCCGCGCCAGCCGTGCGCGACGCCCAACTCGCGTTCCATTAGAGTTACGAGCGCGTGTGACGCTCTGCACTCGGGTCACGGCTGCGCGTCTCAACCGACCGATCCTGGAGCCTACACACCTACCGAGCTCGGAACCTCACGAGCCAGTCCGACCCCGTCCCTCAGCCGCACCAGACCTAGCCAGTCACCAGTCCGCTCGCCGCTCGCCAGTTCGGTCCCACAGTCTGACTGGCGCCAGCGTTTTATCGCGAGGCCAGGTAAATTTTGACAGGTAATTGTGATGTCATAAAGGTCGTGCCGGAACGTGACCAGAAGCCCAAGCGGCGGGGTGAGGTCGGCGACCGGCGAGGGACGGTCAACAGAGCGCCGGCCGCCCCTGCGCCGCCCCTCCAGCCGGCTACCCCCGTCCGAGTCAGCGGCCCGACACCTGCCACCCCAGCGGCATGACCACTGGGTTTTCACAACCGACAACCCGCTGAGATCACATCTCAGCCAGGGGCGCTCGCGCGTCATCCGTGCGATCCCCGACTTCGCCGTAGTGCCCACCGCACTCTGCCGAGACAACGCCAGCGATTTTTCACCCCCAAGCTGCTATGACAGCCAAACCACAGCCGACGAGTCAGCCGAGGCGTGTGCGCATTCGTCTGCCCGGTGCAGGGCTCAAACGCGACGGCGGCGGAGCTCGCATGCTGATGTGACCGCTCCGCGTACAAAGTCCACACAGGCCGGCTGCGTCCCGCACTCAGGGTGACGTCATACACCTGGTCGGCCGTGCGGCGAGCTGCAGCGCGAGTAGGGAGTGCGCGACGCCGCGGACCTAACCGTCTCCACCACGCGCAGCAGACCAAACTCGGGCTACTTGCGAGGCCATTCGGTTCCCCGCTCGGGTCGACATGAGACCCAGACTATAAATGACGGTAGTCCCGTAGTCGCAAAGCCCCAACACCACCACCGTTCACAAACCCCTCCACGGTCACACTCCAAGCCCATGCACCATGGGATCCCTGCCTCCTCGCCAGTCTTGCCTCCTCCCCAGGCCGACACCCTCACCATCTCCGAACCGTGGAGTTTCGGAGATCAGAACAGCCAGAGTGCGCCGCTCGCGCCCATCCATCAGGCCACTTCCAGAGCGCTAATTAAGATTTCCGAGCGGGCCGGGCGGCGCGGTCGGCTGCGCGCGCGACCGGCGCGACCGGCCGATCGCCGCCAGATACGATGCGGCTGACGTCCGATCGCGCTGTGCGTCCGACGGCCCGCTATTCTGGTCCGCGGCGGGCACGCAAGCTGCCGGTATTTTCGGAATGTCTGCCCGGGTGGACACTAGATGGACACTGGACGCGACAGCCTCGATTGCGGTTTGGCTTGGAGTCTATTCTGTGCGCCTCTCGTGGTACGGGTTCTCGAGACCCGCCGACCAGCGCTCCAGCCGTTAGCATCCCGCTTAAGCATGACGTAAACCGACGCTCGGCCGCCACTGGGCTGGCATGACGTTGCACCCAACATGAAAGGGACAAAGTGCGGCCGCCAGCGCAAATTCAACAACGAATGGCGGACGGCGGCTGCGACGGCGGCAGTCGCCCATACATATGTAGACACTCGCCCCGCACCACTGGAGCTGGCCACACGGAAATCGGCCCATCTCCAGGTGCAACGAACCGACCGACAACGAGACAAAGCCAAGCTCCGTCACGAAAATCATGAGTGTCATGAGGTCCGAGCGCCGGGTAGGTGTTGTCCAGCCGCCACACACAGCGGCGACCGGTGGCAGGCGGGCGGCTCTCGGGGCCATCCCAGGGAGACCGAAGGATCCCCGCGAGCCCGGTCAGTAGAGCCCTTCATGGAATGGGAATCCCCATGGAACTCATGGAACGGGATGGAAATGGGTGGGAATGGGGACATTTTGGGAAATGTAACGGGTTGGAACGGGTTTGGGACAGACCATATCATTTTTTAGTACCACAAAAAGTGAAATATGCTTAAATGGGTTGGGTGCGAATGGGTGGGAATGGGAGCCCCATCAATAATTATGAATTGGGATTGGAACGGGTTTGGGTCTGGCTGAATGGGCTGGAACCGGATGGGGGCTGAAAATGTGTCCCATGAAGGGCTCTACCGGTCACCCAGAAAGCCCGGTGTGGTGAGCCCCGCGTGCCCAGTGAGCCGGTCGTTCCATCACCCGCCGACAGCGAAAGGCTGCCTCCCGGTGGGCGCGGCGGGCGCGGAAGGCCTGGTAGGCGCGGTAGCGGCGCCGCCGGCCGGGTCGGCTGCCCCCGCGTGTCCGCTCGTCACTGCCGCGCCACGTCCGCCGCCGCGCCGCGCAGACAGGACAATCGCACCGCACCGCGCCGCTTCACGCCGGAACAAAGCTGTGTCGCGCCGGGCGACACCTGCTGCGCGGGGCCGGTCCCCGACCGGTCGGCGGAAACAAACGGGTCACCCGGCTGGAGACTTTCCCGATTGTGTCGATGGGGTAACCGCTGTAGAGGTCGTTCCGGAGGCTGAGAAAAGTTCACGCCCAGCATTATGAATTCGCCACGCAGTGTCACTGCACGATTTCACCATGGTTACCGATCATGGCTCGCATGGCCAAAACGATTCCCTGCGCACCTGTCGTTTCCCTGGCAACCAGTTATCTAACTCCACACATTAACTGTTCAGAACCCCCCAAAAGTATAATTCTCCCTCTTACGTCATTGTGACACCACCTTTGTCCGGACGGAGACGCCGCACCATCCACGGGCAGCGGCGCAAAACAAGGCCATTTGAATGACAAGCAGCGTCCGTTGTTGTTTACGAGGCCCCATGCGCGCCTATCCGTCGCTGGATCGACACAGGTCGCGCCCCGGTGCTTCCCGGACCCAGATAGGGCCGACAGAGACGCGGACTCGCGTACACGGAGAACACTGCAGATGGACACCAAGGTAGACAGAGACGCGTGATGCTGAGGTATACGGCCGGCTCATCAGAAACAGTGCAAAGTGCAACGGTGCGTTCAGATAAGACAGGCACCTGTGCTGTTGGGTCGTCCAGTCCAATTGCAGATTGCAACTGCACGAGCAGGGTCTCTGGAGAGACAACTCAGTCCCGGCTGCCTGAGACAGCTCATTTACGGCTGCCTGAGACAACTCAGTCCCGGCTGCCTGAGACAGCACATTTACGACTGCCTGAGACAACTCAGTCCCGGCTGCCTGAGACAGCACATTTACGGCTGCCTGAGACAACTCAGTCCCGGCTGCCTGAGACAGCACATTTACGGCTGCCTGAGACAACTCAGTCCCGGCTGCCTGAGACAGCACATTTACGACTGCCTGAGACAACTCAGTCCCGGCTGCCTGAGACAGCACATTTACGGCTGCCTGAGACAACTCAGTCCCGGCTGCCTGAGACAGCACATTTACGGCTGCCTGAGACAACTCAGTCCCGGCTGCCTGAGACAGCACATTTACGGCTGCCTGAGACAACTCAGTCCCGGCTGCCTGAGACAGCACATTTACGGCTGCCTGAGACAACTCAGTCCCGGCTGCCTGAGACAGCTCACATTCACGGCTGCCTGAGACAACTCAGTCCCGGCTGCCTGAGACAGCACATTTACGGCTGCCTGAGACAACTCAGTCCCGGCTGCCTGAGACAGCACATTTACGGCTGCCTGAGACAACTCAGTCCCGGCTGCCTGAGACAGCACATTTACGGCTGCCTGAGACAACTCAGTCCCGGCTGCCTGAGACAGCTCACATTCACGGCAGGCGAGTCCAAACAAAGCGAGTGAAGCTCCGCCAAGCATCCGTGTCCGTTTTCCCAAGCCGCGCCGGACAGTGCCGCCTCCGGAGCCAGCCGGACAGTGCCATCTCCCGAGCCAGCCGGACTGTGCCGCCTCCGGAGCCAGCCGGACATTCAAATTCCGGCGGCCGACCTCCGACAGCGGTGCCTGAAAGGCGGAGCTCCGGCAGTGGGAGGCTGACGTTGGAACACGGTCTCCACACGGCCGACACGACCGACATGCCGAGCCGCCGCGTCAATGGGTCTGTTTGGCCGGTAGAGCGGCCGGATTAGCGCTGCTCCCGGCCCGTCAGAGCTGCCGGATTAGCGCCGCCGCTGAGCCCGACGGAGCCGCCGGCGGCACGGACACGCGAACACGCCGCTTTTCATGTGTCGGAGATGGCTTTACGTCGCAGATACAAGACGGTCGGCCACTTACATCGACGCCCACGAAGCCCACCCGCAGCGCTGGAAACGTACCGGGCTAACAGCGACGGAAGAAGACGCTGCGCCAAAAGTTATGATTATTAGTATTAAATGCGCCGCAACTATTAGGGTTACATGGCGTCCTGTGAACAGTTACGAGCAAGGTAAACAAGACTATGGGGCAGAATCGCAACCTCATATGAGGACAGTGACCCCTTCTGGAGAAAGACCAAATAACCATCCCATCATCATTCTGTCGCCTCAACTAACGCATGACCTCATCGCGACTCATCTGGCGGTCGCGCCAGATGAGCCGCGATGGCACGTTCGCACAACACGGCACGCGGTGACGGCACACACTGGAGGGAGTCGACTCCGCCCGACACGGCAAACACTGTGACCGGCGCCAATAACGCCGTCGCCGCAGCCAGGGCCGGGACGCGCACCGCACCCGACACCTGCACCACCTGACAGCCGGGAGCCTGACAGCCGGCAGCCTGACAGCCGGCAGCAGCTCAACGCCGCGTCAACGCTGAGTCGGCACATAGACTGGCCAGATCCGGCTAGACGCCGCGCCGGGCCGCTAGCCATTCGGTACACATTACTGAGGCATGAGCGCTTGGCTTCCAGGTGAATTAATGGTCACGAGTGATACAGCAAGTGTCAAACAAGTCTACGCACAGATGGGAAGACTATGCTGCCAATCCGAACGTTCACGGAACCCCGCCATTAACAATTCACACTCACGCCAGCCTACACCACGACGAATCTTAACGGGGTTCCTACAACTCCAAAATGACGGTCGTGCGACCCAAACAAAGATCTCAGAACACACGTTCCTCGAATCATGCGCTGCATCACACTCGCACCACCAACGCGCGCCGGTCGTCGCCCGCGGTACCCAGACGCGTCCCGTATCCTACGACACCTCCTAACCAGCTTATAGACCAGCGCATCACCCTGCCAGCCCCGCTGGACTCACCTTCGTAGCACACCGCCGAGCAGGGAGGCGTTGAGGCACTCGGGCGCCCCCAGCCGCCGCACTACCTCGCCCACCGTCACCTTGTACTTGGAGGTGGAGCTGAGCAGGCTGAGCCGACCGGGCACGCTAACGAACACGTCGGTGGGCGCCATCTCTCGCTTCAGACCTGCGGTGAGCCGGCCGTCAGCCGCCCGCCCTGCGCACGGCCGCTGGTGCCACGCTGCTGCCGCCCGGGGAGCGGCCAGTCGGGTCGGGTCAGGACGGGAAAGGACAGGGTAGCAGGGTGTCCGGTTCGAGTGTCAAGAGTGTCGGAGGTGTCGAGGTGTCGCCGGGGACCTACCTGCGCAGTATACCGCCCATCAGCGAGGCGTTGAGGCACTCTGGCGGCGCGAGGCGGCGTCGCACTTCGGCCACGTTCACTTTGTACTTGGAATTGGAGCTGAGCAGGCTGAGGCGACCCGGCACGCTGCAGAACACGTCCGAGGGGTGCGTGCCGCCGTGCAGCAGCAGATCGTCCACCTGGCACTTCAGGCCTGCGAACGTCCCCGGGCCGGCGTCAGGGACGAGTCGTGCCGCCTCCAGACGTCGGCAGACGTCGCCCGTCGGCAGACGTCGCCCGTCGGCAGACGTCGCCCGTCGGCAGACGTCGCCCGTCGGCAGACGTCGCCCGTCGGCAAACGTCGCCCGGGAGTCGCCAACGGCACGACACCAAGAGGAAGTGGACAAAACTTGGCGCAAAGTTTTGGAAACATTTGAATTTATGTTGAAACGAGCAACAAACGGTATGTATATTTGCATCGAAAGCTTTGGAGGATCATAGGTCCGAAAGCTCTAGACAAAGAATACTTTGCGTGCGTTGCTCATGGAAACACGAATTCAAACGCTCCGAATTTCTGCATCAACCTTTCGCCTGTCTTTCGACTCTAGTCTCGACCGATCCAGGTCCAGACAACAGAATCAACAACAAACATAAACAGCCGTGGTGGGGGCGGTGCCGAACAAACTAAACGGGTGGCAGCGAAGCGAAACGGATACGTGCTCAGGCAAGGTGCAGCGTCAGCCTAGGGTCTGGAGAGCACGTTCCTAGGCTGGTGCCGGTCACTTAGGCACAGCCGCGGTGGGTAGGTCGGGTCGTTTGACAGTGGGGCAGCAAGTCAGGGTGTCCAATGTCCATGTCCAGGCCAGCAATGTGTCCGTTTATCAGTGTTGTTGGAGTCGAGTTCCGAGCATTACGGCATTAAGGGAATATAGGGCACATCGGGTTTGTCCAAGCCAGAGTGTTCGTATGTCCGTGCAGGTTAGTAATGCCAAGCGTCTTGGTTAAACGCGACGAGGTCAAAGTCCAGTAAAGCCACAAGCGGTCGAGTCGGTTCAGGCCAGCTCAGGTCAAGGTGGGTCCAGTCCGGTCGGGTCAGCTCAGGAATTGAAGGTTGCATGCAGTTCGGTCACATCGGGTCTAGCCAGGATAGGTCCGAGTCAATAGTCAGTTCTGTACTCGGCAGGCATTTCGGCGGTCAGTCCAGGTCAGTCCAGGTCATTCAGCGAGTCCGGCCAGCATGTGTCAGCAAATCGGTCTAGGTGGGAAGTGTAAACCAACCAGTCCCCCTCTGACCAGTCCAGTCTGAGCAAAACCTCCGCCTCGCTGCCTCCCGCAGTCCGCTCCACGCCCCCGTCCTCTAGCCACGCCTCCGCAGACCTCTGCAACCTCTGCAACACCCTCTCCGCCGGACCCAGACCACCAACACCTCTCTGCAACCTCTGCAACACCCTCTCCGCCGGACCCAGACCACCAACACCTCTCTGCAACCTCTGTAACACCCTCTCCGCCGGACCCAGACCACCAACACCTCTCTGCAACACCCTCTCCGCCGGACCAAAACCGACTCGACAGCCCGTACCTGTGTGCACTCGGCACCTGGCCCCTGCGAGCCGGGCACCCGCGGCGCTGTCGCCCGAGTGCGCCGCGATCAATCCCCATTAGTGCCAGCGTGCAAACCACGCGCTCCACGGCAGCTTGTCGCCGGCGCCCACCACGCCGCGCCCCGCTGCGTCATGACACGGTGACGTCACCACGGGCCAACAGTCGCCGCCTGCCGCCCACCGCCCGGTAACTGAACGGTGGTCACATGAGTGCGAGTGTTCACATGAGAGCGGTGGTCACAGTGACAGCGAGTGAGCTCCTCGTTGCTTGTTCAGAGAGGATCGCAGACTAATGCGGCCATGCGACGAGCAAGGTCGTCAGAATCGGGTCAAATCGACAGTCCGGTGGCGAAGACCGTCTTGGTTTGCCCAAGTCTCCGAACGAACAGTCGCTACCCTCCAACCGAGGGTAGTGTTCATTACAGCCCCCAGCGTTTGCTCCATCTGCCCCAGCGCCCATCCGGGGCACAAATACCGCTTTTAGGGTAATTGCGGCTCAAGATAAACGCCCACCACCAGCAACAGGTGCACCCGCCGCTGCCACGCCATCGTCACCACAGCCGCCGAGACGAAAACGACGACACGACTCGTCCATTTCGCGTCGTGGTGGCAGTCGCGGCGCCGTTTTTTTCTCTCTCCAGCGCATCAAAGCCGCGTTCCGCCGCCACAAACACTAACACCTTCCGGAAATGAGCTTCAGATGATCTGAGATGGGGCGCGTCACACGCCGAGCCACCCGATCCCATCGGTGACGAACGCGAAATGAACCAGCGAGTTGCCGCGTACCACGGCACCGATTCGTCGCGATCCATCGCGATCCATCGCGATCCGACCCCCTGCGGCTGTGCCACGGGCCAGATAGGCGATTTACACACCTCCGCGGCAACAAGTGGAACCGCGATACGGCAGCCCGCTAAACGAAAATCGATCTCCGCCGCCGGAGCTGACGGCGGCGGCCGAATCAACCACGACAGCTCGCCACTTTGGATCGGAACCAATTTGCCGGCTAAAGCGACGCGTCGATTGTGCCAATCGCGGCGCGGAGGGTCACCGGTTTCGGCCGCATCTGTCGCAGATGCGCGTCCCCCGTAACCACTCAGCGGACGCCGGGGGGGGGGGGGGGGGGCTGAGGTCTGCAGTGAAATAAGAGTGATTTGGAGTGCTCTCCAGGGGCGCTAACAACTGCGCCTGTACAAAAGCCTCGCTGTGATGGGGAGATGATTGAAATAACGCTGCCACATGAAAAACCAAAGCTGACAATGGGTTGTGATGACAGTATTAGACAAACAAAAGAAACGGTTGGATGATTTTTTTTTTGTGGGAAGATTGATCGACTACAGCAGACTTCAAATGTGACTAACGTGGAGAATTGCAATGAAAACGATGCACCTTAAAGGCAATGCAGAACCCATATCACGACGAATACCAGGATTTGCAGCTGCAGAATGGCGTTAAAGGGAACCCACTTAAAATCCGATGAGGTCACTAAAAGCTTGCAGAACAACGTTCCCAGGAATTCGGTGAACAACCGACCGCATTTCTCTCGCTCGCTGACTTGCCTCCAATCCATGCGCAAATGGGCGTGTAAGCTCGTGTCGATGTGGGTGTCTGGTAGCCAGGAGGACTCGTTAGGCACGCAGGAGAGGAGGTTTGAACGGAGGCCGGTGACGGATCAGGGGAGGGGACGGCACAGGAGCCGGGCGCAGCAGAGACACCAAGCGGCCAATCATCACAACAGGCATGCCATGCGCGCCATATACGTGTGCTGTTCAAGCCGACCACGCAAATCAAACACAGAACGGTTTTGCTCTAAACGATACTAATAAAATGAAAAAAATGAGTGGGTGAATTACTAAGTGGAAGAGTCAAATTTAAACAAAAGAATGAATTTCTACTTAAAACTGAGATGCAAGAATAACTGGACCAGCAATAAATGTGCATCAATTAATGACTTATTAATACAGCACATAGTCACTTCTTTGCATCAGTCAACAGTCATAGTTAAATACTGTCAAAATTACCGCTTTAGATACAACATCAAAAGTTCACATTCTGACACAAGTCCAATGAGGGGAAATACAGCATGGACACAATAAGCCTACAAGAGATATAGAGGATTTAACAGTTTAGGCCTAATTGCATCAGGCCCACAAGCATGGAGGCTTACTGGGCTCGCGTTTTATAATAGTTAGGACTTCACCTGGGAATGAATCGCTGTCGATGCCGATTCCCTGCAACAAAGGAGAAGTGGCGTCAGACATGGTATTAGACACAGGTTGCAGATGGTGTGAAGCCAGCTCGGCTCGGCTTAGTCACATACCACTTCACTGATGCTGATGATGTACATGGTTTGCCCTCAGGTCCTAAGACTACAGGCAGGAAGAGGGCATGTCTTTTTGAGATGTAATATCTGATACAGCATTTGTGAAGCCTGCATAATTTTCGACAAGTAACCAGTTCAGGAGAAGAAAACATATTTTGAAGAGCGAATTCATCCCCATTCAGTCTCCATAGCTAAGATGAGTCATTATAGAAAGTAACCTTTTATAGAACCTGGTCCTCAAAGAACCAAAATAATCTTCCAAGTTAATTTTGCCACACTTTTATTTCACCAACAAAAACAAACTAACATTTTAATTCATTTGAAATCTATATAAATGTTGCCCTTTGTATGGATTCTGAGAAAACCATTGAATATGCATCAAAGACATTCACCATGCACAGCTTGTTGTGAAAACTTGACCCTCTTTGAAAAGCCTCTATGTGTTTGAGGATATTTTAAGAACCTGGTCATAATACCCACATCCAGCTTCAAAAACTGAAAAATACAATAAAACTGGCATCCAATTGTGTACATGAAAGTATATTTTCAGTACCTTATATATATATATATACAAAAATGGCTTCCAGTGCAGCTAATTTATATACAGACTGATGTACGCCAATGGATAGTTCACTGGTGTAATGCCACCCGGACCCGAGCAGTGAACATGTCACTGCATTGCTTTCTGGCATGACATAAAGACTGCAAAGTACAAGGCACTACAAAATGCCAGAGTATAAACTTTGCATGTTCTCCTCCATGTAATATTTTACCTGTAGGTGTATCATTATTGATAATCCATATCATCCTTAACAAACATTTCAATTTCTGCTATAAATATATTGTATTCTTAAAGACGAATCTGCCTATATTCTGAACCAAAATACTGTAAGACCTTAACTTCAAATCTGCACTGTAATATAATGTTCAATGTCATGGGTTGTAAATGTAAATTCTATGCCATCAACAAACCAGCCAAAATTCAGTATGCAACAAGCATGATAACCACTGCACAACTTTCCTCGTAACTAGTGTGGGGCCACCACTGAAAATATTTCACAAGTTGATGATAGGTTCTATGCTGTAAAGGTTAAATTATATGTTTGAAATTAAAAGGAAAAACTAATTTGAACATTTCAATTTATAACTGTTCTGAAACATGCATTATGTATTGCAATTTTAAAATAAAACAAACACTTTCTGACTTGACAATCAGCCAAATAATCAATTCTTAAAAGCTTGTGACAGGGAACTCACCAGGACATATTCTCTTTCATCATCAGAATTCATTTTAATAAAATAAACAACATAAAAACAAACCCACGACCTTCAATTCATGACACCTGGTGATCCATATACGCTCAGAGTTGTACGCCGTATTGGGAGCATTTGCGCCATTGTTAGAAATGTAAACAAATCGTTGCAGCTAAAACCGCCACCTATGTGAGTTACATTTGCGAGCCCGTCGTACGTTATTCTAGTACCCTGCGTCATACAGTAGCCGAGTATATTGAGGCCCATCCACGGAAATACTCGTGTTTTAGGGGGGGGGGGGCATCGGTATTTTGTAGTCTGTTTGTTAAAAAAATATCACAAGAAATACCAATGTATGTCAATAAGTGAGTATTTGTCCACTGAAGGACAGTCGTGCCTCCACCATCGATGTTATGGCTTTATTTACAAGTAGGTATGTTTACACTTAGTTGCGGTTTCTGCATGCTTCGTTATTCCTTTTCAGGTCAGTGCCGACCTTCAAACGTGCACAAGGCATTGTCCTAGGTATATTAAGTCCATATTTCAGAAGGGAAAGAAACGGACCAGGCTTCAGCCGCACTGGCTGAATTGGGTCACACGATTCACACAATTAACGCGGCTCATATCATTCGCCGGTTGGAGGGGCCCGGGAGGCCCGGTACTTTAATCCCCGCTTCACAAGCCCCACCCAGATCCCACCACTCCGGGCACTCCTCCAGAACACGGTCGAAAACGCACCGTTTTATCAGCACCCGAATCGCCTGTCTAGGGGAAATAAATCAAACAACTAATGATTTACGGGCCACTGTTATCGGCCCAGTAGGGTGCGGGTGCCTCCTCGTCGCCATATTGGGCCCGTGGTCATACATCTTCGGCGCGATTCCGCCGCGATTGCCGTCCGCTCTCACGCTGCCGCAAAACGGCGGCAATCGGCGGGAGGCGCGCACATCATGGCCCATCCATCATGGGCCACTGTCAGCGAGAGCGCCACACGCGTGACACGTGTCACAGCGGCCAGAGGCGGCCGACAGACGCAGCGGCAGGTGCCTACGCAGTCACGTGCAGTCACGAGTGCCACACGCGCCGCGCGGGGCGCGCGGGGCGCTTCGGTGACGACAAATACACGGACTACCGACAAATGACAGATCGCTAGCTGAGGCGGACTGGCCACCGACAGCAGGCCAGGATAACGTACGGAGCGATCATGGGACAACGCGGATCAGGCTGACGGGGACATCGGTAGTCGCTCATCGGTAGTCACGACTGAGGCATCTGCCAGACGGACATCTGCAGGCATCCCAGGTCCGGGCAGTCCTGGACTTTACCGGATTTATCGGAGACTCAGACACGAACAATTTCAGACATCCCAGTAAATCACTGGACGGACACAACTTCGCTATCAAAGGCACCGATGCGCTTCTCCGCTGCGATGCAGGGTTTTCCTTCATTTGAATGCGTTGTCCTCCCTTGTCCTTCGTTGTCCTATGTTGTCCGTCATTGTCCATCGTTGTCCTTCGTTGTCCTTCGTTGTCCGTTGTTGTCCTTCATTGTCCATTGTTGACCTTCGTTGTCCTCTGTTGTCCTCCCTTGTCCATCGTTGTCCTTCGTTGTCCGTTGTTTGTCCTTCGTTGTCCTTCGTTGTCCGATGTTGTCCGTCATTGTCGGCCGTTAGACTGCGTCAGTGCCGATGTCCAGCGCGGCACGTCGCGGCGCCGTCCTGCTCGCCGTTCGGCTCCACTGCGTCCTCCGCCGCTGACGCAACAGGCTGACGGATGGCCGCCGTCAGCGTCACTGCCGCTCGTCATTGATTTTCTGATCACAAAACGTACGCCTCGTGACAGATCGGCCCGCCGCGCCTCCATGAATACAGAGCCGGCCGGCTCGAGCAGGAGGATACATCCCGGCACCAGCCGCTGACGCACGGTCGTATAGGTACTACGCTCCTCGTGGAACGCCAGGTAGACGCCAACGATAGCGAGCGGAGCACGGGCCAGATGGCTGTGAACTACATTGGAAGTGAAGTTTCACAGCTCGGGGTAGCTATCTGCATTACCCCCCGAGTCCAATACAACCCATGACCATCCGCTGCACGTGTACAATTACACATGTTCCATAATCTAAATTCGCCAGGCCATAGAACCATCTCAGATATTAAACGCCCCGCTTGAGCCCATCACAGCTCTGATAATCGTCCCGCAAAAGAGGTCCTTACTCGGCGCCGAGCGGACGCAGGATAAATACGGCTCCAGCGGCGATAAACACAGCGGATGACCCGGCGCGTCGGCTTAGCGCCGACACAACAGACTCGCCCATCATCTCCCATTGCGAAAGTCGCAGTTTATGGTGGTCTGGCGCGGGACAGTCGCGGTCGGAGTCAGCTGCACCGCTCTCGCTCTCTCCCGGGGCACCAGCGTCAGCGCGACCGCTTGTAATACGGCGATTCATGGCGTCATAACCGCCGCGGCGCTCCGATTGTCAGTCGATAAAGCGGCCGCCAATCAGCGGGGCCGCAGCTCGCGCTGGCAGCGCTCGTAAACCCGGCCCGAACAGCGGCACCAGGGCCGCGCCGACCCGGTCGGCTGGCTGGCCCGCCGCGAGTTAGTGCTACTCGCGCACGGAGAGGTATGAAGCTGTCACAGCGCAGAGTTGCAGCAGAGATGGTTGGGTTGGAGCGGAGCTACACGTGGGGAACATCGCTCGGCGGGTTGTCCGTCTCCTCGCACCGCTGCCGCCGCCGATGCCGCCACCGCGTCTCTTTCGAGCCAAATGCAGACCTTGACATCCCTTGACGTTCCTTAGACAAGGTTTCGGACTCTGGACCGGTTTTGCGGACACGGGTGTAACAAACTATACACGCGTCAGTTTTAAACCAATCTTGGCAAACTTGACGTCAAAGAGTTGAAAATTAAGTGGACTTTCATTTTCCATCCTCAAAAGTTAAACATATTTACTCTGAGTATGAATAGTTTAGCGTACAAGACGAACAAATGGCAAACAAACGCGTTTTTCAGGGTAAACAAATATGTGGTCGCCCAACTTCGAAGAGCCTTTTTCACCACAACCATATGCTTGGCGGAGTTCTCGCTATGCTCATTTTCTTTTTCATTCAATTTACTTTCAGAGCATACCGGGTTCAATTAGTTCCTCGCATTTCATTTAGACGCTGCGTTGGATCTTAGCCGAACCGACCAGAGAAAAACTACATTCGAATAGGCCAATTTAGTAACAATTTCCCATAAAACCATTCTGTTAGTGTTACAACACTTATCTGGGTTCTAAATAGTAAAAATTGAGATGGATCGATTGCGCAAAGTCTTGGGAACAAAATGGTGCCATTGTCAATCTTCTGCGAGCTATATTGACGGTGTAATCAATGGTTTCGTGCTCGCGTGTTGTTGTTGACCTCAACTTGTAAAAAAATCACCCTCTTGTAAACAAAAACAGTTTTTTTAAAGGCCTACATCGACTAGAAAACCACTAGCTATTGTACCTGAACATCTTGTCTACAGATCATATTGGTTTTCCTGCCGATTTAACGCGTTTCGTAAACACGGTGTTTTTACAAGGCAACCGCACGCAGACGCGAAATGATCAGGGAGAAAACTTCACGGAGGAGAAATACAAATTGGCAATCTTACTTTGCGGCATTGCGCAACCAAATGAGACACCTTCGAGACCACCAGATTCGAATTCCTCATAAAAAACTGGCCCGGATAGGTTGTTTTTTGTATTGAAAAAGAAACATTAATATTGACTTGGTATTGACCTGACATGCCATGTCAGGTCAAAAGGTCACTTTCAGGGCAAATAGTTGATGCCTTGCTATTTTCGATTCCAGATTCGAATACCTCATGCAAAGCTGATACGGATAGATTGGTTTTTGCTGTGAAACAGAAACACTGATTTTGGGCGGGTTTTGGCCGCGAAACCAGTCCAAAGTCGGAAACCCTGTCCTTAGTTCCCAACAGCGTCCCGTTTCGCACGGACATCAGCATCCGCACTTTAGCACCTCGCCAGCCGTGAACTCGTCTGTCCTTGACTCCATCTCTCCGTCACCGCTCCTCCCCAAAAACGGCACTGTCCGCGCACATGCACCGGCACCGAACCAGCAGTCCTCCCCCTATCATAAAGATCAACAACCGTAATTTTGCCTCATTACGCAATACAAATATTTGTAGCAGTCCGCAGCGCGGCGTCATTAGCAATAAATTGCCGGTCCGAGCGAGCACCGGCATAACGAAGGGTATACAGCGACTCCGCTAAGTGGGGCCTCGCACGGAACGTTCTGCGGCATCTCGCGCCCAGCAGCGCCGCGGGGCACTCCCCTGGCGACCGGAGACCTGCTGTTGTCTCCAGCGCCGCTGAGCACAGCTCCTCTCCGGTGCTGCGCGGCTCACCACCGGCAGGCCAGGAGGAAGAGGGGCTATTCCTCGAACCCGCCTCTCCGCCGCCGCCGCCGCTGGCGCCGCGGGCGATGGCGGCCGCGTTTCGCCCACAGTATTGTATTGGAAAACGTTCGCGGCCAGTTACATTAGACTAATTATAGAGCCACGGTATGCCGGCCGGCCGCTTAGGGCGGTCGTAATCGCGGCATTACTATCGGCTAATACTGGGGAGTGAGGCTGACGGCACGGTGCAGAGCTGCAGCGCGCCGAGAGCCGCGAGCCAGCAGCCGCAGCCTCTGTCGGACAGCCATCCCGCCGCCGCCGCCGCCGCCGCCGCTGCTGTCAGTGCCGGAAGCAGTGGCACACAGCCGGACGTCCATTGACTGGAGCGAGCGGTCTCCTAGCCCCGCGGGTCGCACTCTATCGGCCACTATCTACTACGTACACCGCCGGCGGCGCGGTCCGGGCGGCACGGCGGCGGCCAGCTGGGTGCCCCGGGCGCCGCGCGCCGCCGGGGGGCCGGCCGGACACCGCGCCGTCTGCCGCCGCCGCGCCGCCTCCGCGCCGCCTCCGCCGCCGGCGCTGCGTTATACAATCAAGCCCACCTCCTGCCCGGCAGCCCGCGGATACAAGAACCTCTCACCTCCAGAAGCCTAATCTAGACCAGACGACCACAGTACGATCGAAATCGTCTGAGAATGATTCCGAATCGCGCAATTTCCAGCGGCAATCGAACGCGATCACGGTTAGAGGTAGCGCCACAGGAGCACATCACGGCACATCAGAGCGCGTCGCGGTGCGGTGCGGTGTGGTGCGGTGCGTCGCTCCCAGGACCCCCTGGGAAAGGTGACCGTTGGCCGGGACAGCGGCTGTTGTTTGGAGGCTGGCTGCGATCGGCGACCGGTCGCCAGGTAGCCAGCCGACCAATTACCGGCCGTGAAATCGCTTGTTATTCCGTCCCGCTCTCCATTATCAGCTGACAGGCGAGGTTTGTCTCCGGCGCGGCCAGCCCAGCTCCGGTTGTCTCCCGCGATCGCGATCTGGAGATCGCGTCTCCGCTCCGGTAGCGTCTCCGTTGTTCTAAGTTTCAACAGCGATTCTGAGCGAAGGCGCGGGCGGGCGCGGGCGGGCGCGGGCGGGCGCGGTGGAGCGGTGGCGAAAAACTCTCCATGATCAGGCACGGGCCGACCGCAGCAGCGCAAGAAGCGCCTACAAGAAGCGGGAGGCGTTTTTCGGGGCGGAGCGGGCGCGCCCTGCTGCCGTCTGCGGTCGCCGCTCAGCGGCGGCGACCGACACGTGAAAATAGATCTGTCAATCACGGGGTCCGGGCCGCGCCGGGCCGCGCCGGGCCACGCCGGGCCGCGCCGGGCCGCTCCGGGCCGCGCCGGGCCGCGCCGGGCCGCGCCGGGCCACGCCGGGCCACGCCGTGGACGCCGGACGGCCAGGAATGCCAGTAATTAATGCTTGCTGCCGGTGATACGATACCGACACGGCCGAATCCGCCCACAGAACAGAAGCGTCAGCGGCGGAGGCAGAGGCGGCAGCGGCGGCAGGGGAGTAGGTGGAGGAGGCACCTGCTGCCCTCAGGCTAGTCTGACCTGCCACGTGTCTGCCCTATAGTCTGGGTCCGCCTGAGCCACCTTCTGGCCGACTGTTCACCTGCACCTTAGCTGGCTAGATTCAGCCCGTCAGCGTCGCCCGTCAGCCATCCATCCCCGCTAGGGAGCCACCGTTATTAGGGGTATCGAATGGCGGCGGCGGCTCCGACCCGCTGTTTATTTGTCGGCAGCCCCTAACAGAAGGCCATTTTGCGTTTTGTCTGTTTATTTTCGCGGTGGGAACATCGCGCGCCGGCGGTGTATTGACATTCGGCGCCGTTTACCGCCGCGGTGCACCAATATATACAGGTCGCGAACGCTCGGCGCGGCGGTGCCCTCTCATCGGGCCGGGGTGGTGCATTAACGATCTCGATCGTCACGAGCTGACTCACAGTCAATCTACACTGGCAGCCGCTCGAGAAAAACGAGCTGTGGTAGCAAAGTTTGGCCGATTTATAGCACGGTACGACTGTGGCGTTACGTAGTGACGTTGGTAATACACGGGAAGAAATGTGTTCCACTGAAACAACGTATTATAAAAGATGTATTCATCCATAAGAAAACTATGATTCGACACCGCGTGACTTGTCTACCCTGGAAACGCCGTTTCGCCCTGATTCCCGGGCGTCAGCGCGCTAGCTAGTCAGCACCAGCTGCGGAATGATTCAGTGACGCGATGACGTACGTCAGGTGTCCCGTCCACCACCGTCTCCGGTACCCATCAGGTGGTAACACATCGCCTATTCGTCACGTGACCGACTTACATCAGCTCTGACAACTGCGCCGCTTGTAGACTCGCTGTCCGATCTAGGCTACCGTGACTGGGCCCCATAGTCACTTTGCACAGCTGGACGACCGTGAACGGCTGGTTGACTCTTGCTGCGCATGAGTGGCCGGGCGGTTCCGGCGGCTGGCTTCTGATCGGCACGGTTCCGGTTCGATCCCCACCAGTGACCGCCGTTACAAGCCCACCTGCACGGCCGTGTGCCGAAGCATTGTGACTCAATTGAACGCGGCCGGACTCACGACGGGGATATGCAATAGGTAAGTGGTGAACGATGATTGATTTCGGCTGGACTCAGGTACGCTCCTGTCGGCAGCTAACCATGGGCTGGTTACTGACTAGTTACCGACTAATCACGGTCTGGTTACCGCAGGATACTGGCTAATTTCCTACCTGTAACCGACTGGTCAGTTATGCTTCACCGGCTGGTTTCTGACTGATCACATACTGTTATCCATTGACAGGTAACTAGCTAATGACCAGCTGATTACTAATTGACTGGTGGATGGTTACTGTCTGGTTACAGACTAGTTACCGGCTAGTTCCCGTCTGGTTCCCGTCCGTCTGTCTACAGTCAGATCACGTTGCTGACGTCGATCGGCGACAGAAGCAGAGCCATGGCGGTCGGGTGCGCGTCGGGTACGTCCCCGGTTCGTCACGATCGCCTGCGCCGGTATCTCACCGGCGCATCTGCGGCCCGATCGCCGCCGTCTTATCGTGCCCTTTGATGCGCCGCCGCCGCACAAAAATTGTGGTCACATAATCATAAAACGGCCCGATTGGGGCCAGCCGGTGCGGCCTGGCGCGGCGCGGGCCGGCTCGACCCCATAAAGCAATCATCATCTCGAGGACGGCGGACGGCGGCGGCGGTGGAGGACGGGTTAGCCCAGTCATCCTTTCCCGCTGCTCCGCGGAGCAGGCATCGACCTACACGGGCTCGCCGCGCCGCGCCGTCCGAGCTCGCATACCGACGCGCGAAGCCGGCAGGGGGTCGGCGCGCGGCGGCCTCCGTCATGATTCACTACAGAGCGAATTCTCCATACTGGGCGCGGCCGTGGGCGGCGGTGGTGGCGGCGGCTCGACGGCTGCCGGCCCATTGATAACGTATGCGACCATTGGCAGCCGTGCCGCGCGCCGGTCGGAGGTATACGACCTGGGCCGGCCTTTCCAGCGTGTTGCGCGCAGTTATACAGGCTCAGCAGGTTAGAGTGACGTTCATCGCCCGTCTGACGTCTCTCTGATACCTCTATGAAGAGTGTGTCTTTCTGATCAGTTATCCAGCCTCTGGCTCTGGTCTGCGTCTCCTGTCTTCGTCTCCCGTCTTCATCTCCTATCTTCATCTCCTATCTTCGTCTCCTGTCTTCATCTCCTGTCTTCGTCCCCTGTCTTCGTCCCCTGTCTTCATCTCCTATCTTCGTCTCCTGTCTGCGTCCCCTGTCTTCGTCCCGTCTTCGTCTCCTGTATTCGTCCCCTATCTTCGTCTCCTGTCTCCGTCCCCTATCTCCGCGCCCTGTCACCATCCCGGTCTTCATCGCGTCCCGTCCCGTCCCGTCCCGTCCCGTCCCGTCAGTGGCGGGGCAGCAGCGTCAGCAGGTGAGACAGGCGGTGATAGCCGGTGGATGTGGTACGATTAGCTGCGGGACACGCCGACACGCTGCGACAGGACGCGCCTAATGAGCGCGCCGGGACCGGCCGAAACGACGCCCGAGTCGGTGTCGAGGCACCCGAGTCAAGCTGGGGAGGCTCGAGTCGCTGCCGAGGCACCCGGGTCAAGCCGGGGAGGCTCTAGTCGCTGTCGAAGCACCCGAGTCAAGCCGGGGAGGCTCGAGTCTCTGTCGAGGCACCCGAGTCAAGCCGGGGAGGCTCGAGTCTCTGTCGAGACACCCGAGTCAAGCCGGGGAGGCTCGAGTCTCTGTCGAGACACCCGAGTCAAGCCGGGGAGGCTCGAGTCTCTGTCGAGGCACCCGAGTCAAGCCGGGGAGGCTCAAGTCACTGTCGAGGCACCCGAGTCAAGCCGGGAAGGCTCGAGTCTCTGTCGAGGCACCCGAGTCAAGCCGGGGAGGCTCGAGTCTCTGTCGAGGCACCCGAGTCAAGCCGGGGAGGCTCGAGTCGCTTTCGAGGCACCCGAGTCAAGCCAGGGAGGCTCGAGTCTCTGTCGAGGCACCCGAGTCAAGCCGGGGAGGCTCTAGTCGCTGTCGAGGCACCCGAGTCAAGCCGGGGAGGCTCGAGTCGCTGCCGAGGCATCCGAGTCAAGCCGGGGAGGCTCGAGTCGCTGCCGAGTCGTCAACGCTCGAGACGAGCAAACCGTCTGCAGAAGCACCGTTCTCTTACTGGGAGACCACGCGCTAAAATCGCCACTGCTGGGTGCCGTGACATGAACTGAAACCTGGTGCTCTACATGTATAGTAATTTCTACACCTGTAAAAAGTCGCTTCTCCACCGCCTTCGGGCAGCGCAATGTTGATTCCCCGACTGGTCTATAGAGCCCACCCACTCCCCATAAGCTCCGTGATTCGCGGCTCGTCAACAAACACAGCAGCAGCAGCAGCGGCGGCGGATAACAGGGCGCCGTTTCGGAGGATCAGTGGCCTCTGGCCCGCCTCCTCAGTTTGCCCATTAATTCGGCGGCCCGTATAAGCACGGCGCCAGGTCGGGCGGACCCACCATGGCGTGGCCGTGGTGCTGTCAATCAGGGCATCAGTGCCGCCTTCCTCCCACCGTCGACCGTCGGCCGCGCGCGCGCTCTCTCTCTCCCGCCCGCCGACACCCACTGCTCCGTACAGACGCACGTAGCGGATGGAGACCGGCACGCAAACGCTTGGCACAGCCTCACGCACGCGCCAGCTACCATCGCTACCAACGCTGACAAAAACATGCCTTGATGTGTGATAATTCAAACGCGGCGAGTGACTATTCTACCTCCACCAATCTCTGTTATACAGACCAGCAAATCAACTCTCTGTGACAATGAAGACCAGCAACGCATCGCAATAGTAATGATATCCTCTCCAAGATCGTTATAAGCAGCATTCTGTCCACCGCCAGTGCCGTGCAGCATGCTGATTGGTGCTGGCGCCCCCGGCAATCGGTCGATCCACATTGTTCGCGGTCACCGCCGGCGGCCGACCCACTGTCTCCGCGCTCACACGGGCGCGTATGGACACCGCCGCCCGCGCGCGACTGGCATGGGAACGGCGCACACCGCAAACGTCGCCGCCGCGCCGAAACGGCCGCGCACGCCGTCCATCTGGCGATAAAACCGCGCGCCGGTTTCACCCATGTATCAAACTCTTGTGACACTACCCGAGTTTCTCCAGTGATCCGCGGAACATTGCGTGTCTGCGGCGGCGGCGGCGGCGGCGGCGGCGGTAGCGGCGGCGGTAGCGGTGGCGGTGGCGGTGGCGGCGGCGGCGGTACCGCCGCGCAGGGCGTCATCAGGGCGGAGGGGAGGGCAGCAGCGGAGGGCGGAGACGAGGCGCGACTCGCCGCACCGATCTCATCAGTGCCGGTCCGCCCCTCTCCTGCGATCGGGCCCCGCTCGCAGGACGTGTTCTGATTGTATCCCGGCCCTGGCCGACCGGAGACCCACCGTGTCAGCGGCGGCGGTCCGCGGCCGTCGGAGGCTCGTGGACGTCCACCTCTCGGGCCAAGGTGTGAGAGATCAGGTGGGACAGGGACAGCGCGGGAGGCTGGGGACCGCTTGTGGATGATAGATGCTGCACCCTGGCATGAACGGCGTTACAATCGCATCTGTCCTCATCTCGCGAACCTATCACGAAGTATCACACATCAAAGTCGCAGCAGCAGCAGTACGCAATCCAGGTCACCGGTGATGTTTACTGTTCATTGTCTGCTGGGCGCCGTCGGCCCGCCGGTCCCTGGCCCCATCTCGATCCCGTATCTGTCTGGCTGTCCGTCTGCGCCGTCCTTGTCCCGGTCAGATTCATCTCGGCCAGTGGCCATCTCGATTTCGCGGGCCCCGCGCCCGTCTCCGCGCTGATGCCACACGGCGATGGACCGCGCCCGGCTCCGATATATCGCGGGACGCCGCAGCCGCGCCGCACCACGCCGCACCGCACCGCACCGCGCCGCGACGCCGCCGCAGCCGCGCCGCGGTCGTCGCAGTTTACGATAATTGCAGTCGAATCCCGTGCAGAGTCGGGCGGGGGTCGGGAAGCAGGCACCATGGTCGACAGGCTGGCCGCGCAGGCGGCGGATTACCATCTTAAAGCGGCCGTATAAACTCGGCAGTCAGCACACAGTGGGCCGCACCGACGGCGGATGACGACCACCGGACGGCGTCACTTCCCGTGGTTTCTCACGGGGATCGGGCGGTTTATGGTCGCTTCGGCCGCGTTCGCAGCACCGGGTCGTATATGTAAAGAGTCATAAGTGCCGTGCTGAACAGTCTGTGCGCGGATGGCGGAGCTGTATAGTCTGTGCCGCCAGCTGCAAAGCGCACAATGCTGGCCGAAATGGGCCGAACCGGCC
Source organism: Chirona hameri (assembly GCA_036785665.1). Classification (NCBI taxonomy): domain Eukaryota; kingdom Metazoa; phylum Arthropoda; class Thecostraca; order Balanomorpha; family Balanidae; genus Chirona; species Chirona hameri. Next base: position 43,696 of record JAXIVJ010002498.1, read on the forward strand.
GCCACACTCATCGCATTAGCGTAGCTCGGCTCGGTAATCTACAGTCACTACAGTCGGTAATCTACAGTCGCTGCACTGAGATGCACTCATCGCTCACCAAAAATCCTTGAGGCTGTCTCTCGGCCCCGCCTCTCATATTTAGCCGGTAAAAACCTGGCGCGGAATTTCCGCAGTACTCGAACGTTCGACTCGGCCGAGACGCTTCGTTATCTACTGCCTCGCCCCGCGGTGGAGTTGTTTTTGACGTCACCAGCGGCGGCGGCGGCGGCGGTAGAGGCCCTTCGAGCCGCAATCATTAGCGGGCGAATTGTTATCCCCTGCCGACCCCGCGGCCACCGGCGCCACCTGACGAAAACATAAATACCGGCCGATGAATCAAGCAGCGGCCGGTCGCGGCCGGGCCCCGGTCGTTCGCGGAAGGCAGTTACGCCCGGTAATGGGCCGGCCGTGCGTTCGAAGCACACCTCGCGTCATCAGCGGAGGTCAGGCAGACAATTTCCGCCGTGACCCCGCGCGCCGGCGTGACCCCGCCGCCTGCTGACGCTAACCCCCTCCGCCTGCCCCCTCCCCCCGCCGCGCGCGCACCCGCGCAGCGCGAGGAGCCACGCCGCCGATCCGAAATCGATTAAAATTCGCACCGGCCGAAAGCCTGGGAACCAGGCGGTCCCGGAGTGCACGTAATTAAATCGCGCCAGACCACTAATCGCATCGAAAGACGGCGCAGCGCTCTATTTGGCAGCGACCAAATAAGCAAACAGTTACACTTTCCCATGCAAATACGCCTAATGACGGGTGCGTTTGCGGCCATCCCGCCGTGCGTCGGCGAGGTTGATGCACCGAAAAGCGGTAATCACGTGAGAAACCGCCGCCCCCGGTGAGTGACGTCACCTCGCCAGAGCGCCGAGCCACGTTCTAGACCCGTTCTCACATTTCGGGACGGCCCGTTGCCCGATAAAATTACACCCGCGCTCATATGCAGAGCAGAAAACGGGTGTTTTCACGGACGGAGCCGGCCGTCGTCGAGAGGTACGATGGCGATCATGGACCGAGCGAGTGCTGCTTGTGTCCGCTTTGTCCGCTGCGGCAATCCGGGCCCACAAGAGAAGCGAAAACACGTCTCTCGCGCACCTGTCGGCTCCGGTTCGCTGGCCGCTCAATGTGGTGGAATAATCGCTTCTGGACGAAGCTCTGTCCAAAACCGAATCGGGCCGCATCTACGCGGGGATCTCAGCGATGAGCCTGTAGATACACAGCTCATTCGTTAACGGTCCGTGAACTCAATGCAGCGTCCGCTTTAAATAGCCGGTGTAATCTGTGGTGAACATTGATACTGGCCCACGCACCGGACGCACCCCCTCCTCGATTCGCCCCGTCGGGCGCCATGGAGGGACGCCGTTCAACGATGGAGATCGTCAGAGAAATCGCGGTGATGTGTTTCGGGTGGTTTAATAGTCACAAGCGATTTCGATTTTCCGTGTTTTCATTTTACGACGCAGAAAACGACGCAAGAGTTGTTGGAAAATGGTAAAAGCATCCGAGGCAAGGTTACAACCAGCTCGTTGCTGTTCTATAACGATCAGACGAGCTATATAACCACCTTGTATTTGTGATAGCTTGATTGCCTTGGAGCCATCACAGAGTCCTTAGCGCATCTAATAGCTACCCACTTTCGCTAAAAACAACAACACAATTCTAAAAACTATATGAGCATGTTGAACACGCAACTAGCAGCTCTCTCAAAGCCCATGCTCCACCACCCAGAGCCTGCAAACGGGGTGCTAAAGCGCCATGGTGTCTGATAAAGTGCAGCGCGCTCGCTGGGCCGCTGAAATACCGTCCGTGTTCATGAGTTGCAGGATAAGATCGGCTCCGCCTGGCCGCTCCCGATGACCGCCGCTCGTTCCCGGTGCCCGCCCCGCGCAGACAGGTGTCACTCGCTTTACGACGCCGCGCGACCCTACTTCGCTGGGTAGTCTCATAAAGCACGAGCGGCATTACTACGGACTCGTGCATCGTGATGCGTAAAATCAAGCTAGATAAACGGTTTTATCATATGTATTCGAGTGCCTCGGGTACGAGCACTCTCCATAAAATGTCGCACTCGGACAGTCAGCTGTTTTGCATTGCATGAGCATACCGATTCGCAAGTTCGTCCATTCCGCTTTATGAAACAATCCACAGGAACGCCAGCAGCAGATTCTGTGCTCCACACCGAGCAGTGGCTGGCAGGGCGCCCTTTACGATCTCTTTGCGCTGTCGCAGCGACGGGGGGTCGCCGCCCCCGGTCTGTCCCGGTAGCGGCGGCAGTGGTGGCGCAGGCGCGGCCATTGTGCCGCCGTCGTGCCCGCCGCGCCGCAGCCGCCACACCAGCAGCGCATTGGCCGCAGTGCGCCGTAACTCAGGTTTTACGCCGTGCACGGCGATAAAATCTGCAGCTCTAGCGGCCGGCCAATGACAACAATCAAACGGGCTCAATATAATCGGACGCCATTATCCACTGAGGAGCGACGTGAACAAAATGGTTTTAATTTTCATGCCGCCGTGCCGGCATCAATTACGTTTACAGTTGGTGTGTTTGCAGTGCGATGCGGCGCTGGTGGCGCACCGGAGACGGTGGCGCAGCGGGAGGGGCGGCCGCCGGTCTGGGTCACCCTGCAGAAGATACGTGTGAGCCGAGCGCCGCTCTTCCCTCCCGCTGGTCCCATTGCCACCCATGGCTAGTGCCGACGGAGTAGGGGCATCGGTTGAATACATATTCTAGCCACTTATGCCCAGTGGCCGTACTACATCCAACCGTGCTGCATCACAGCGTCGATAAAGCGAATTGGGCCCCGTGTTTAGAGTAATCCTCGGAGATATCGTGTAGCCGACGCGGCACGATACGCTAAGCCAATCGGACATAATCGCAAAAGGCTGCTTCGTGCAGTATCAATTCATCAGTTGCAAATCCGATGACGTGCATCGCTCTCCAGCCGACAGTTGGCCAGATAAAGACCACGAATCCAATTGCTTTTGACTCATACCGTCAGATAAGCCCATACATACAGCTATGTTTGACAACATTCCCGCCACCACTGGGAGCTACTGTATTTAATTATAATGTAAATTACTCCCAGAACAATTAAATAAAATGGTTCGCGACAGATATTTGAAAGCGCTTAAATGATTAGCCAATCTCTCGGTAACTTAATTTATAAAGTAGGTACTAATCATCAACGCTGATCAACATGACGTAGCGACCGCAAACATGCCCCTCGCTTGGCCATCATATCATCGACATGGTCTGATGATACGTAGCATGTAAAGTTCTGTTCGTGCCGTGGCACCGGCTGGCTCACCTGTCCGTCGTCCATGGTGTGGATCGGGTTCGGGATGACGATCGCCTCCTGGGCGTCTCCGAGCACGTGTCCGGCGCGCATCAGCACCGTCTCCGGCCGCGACATATACCGCGACGTGTCGTACATGTGTACATTGGCCGCCTGCGGGCACAGACATCGGCCAGACGGTCAGCGAGGGTCAACTGCAGGGGCGGGAGAGGCGCTCCAGGGCACAGACGGACACGCAGTCAACGCGCGGGAGAGGCGCTACTGGGCACAGACGGACACGGAGTCAACGCGCGGGAGAGGCGCTACTGGGCACAGACGGACACGGAGTCAACGCGCGGGGGGCGGGCTCTAATGGGCACAGACAGACACGGAGTCAACGCGCGGTGGGGCGGGGCGGGAGAGGCGCTCCAGGGCATAGACGGACACGGAGTCAACGCGCGGGGGGGGGGGGGGGGGGGGCAGGGCGGGAGAGGCGCTCCAGGGCATAGACGGACACGGAGTCAACGCGCGGGGGGCGGGCTCTAATGGACACAGACATACACGGAGTCAACGCACGGGGGGGGGAGGCGCTCCAGACATAGACGGACACGGAGTCAACGCGCGGGGGGCGGGCGCTACTGGGCACAGACATACACGGAGTCAACGCGCGGGGGGCGGGCGCTACTTGGGCACAGGCAGACACGGAGTCAACGCGCGGGGGGGGGGGGGGCGGGCGCTCCAGGGCACAGACAGACACGAAGTCAACGCGCGGGAGAGGCGCTCCAGGGCACAGATGGACACGAGACAAAGGGACTGATGTGGTCATCACAGGGAACGGATGAGCTACCGGGCACAGATGGACATGGGACATGCAGTCAGTATGTATGTATGTATGTATGTATTAAAGCATGAACTATCCACACGAATGAGGTTTTTACAGTTGTTTGTCATGTTGGCAGGTTACACAGGGTACAATACAAAACACATCAGCATGCACTTTCACACTTCCACACACGCATAAAACTCAGTGCACCTCGCATGTCACGTCAGGTATGGCGCCCTGGCTCCAGGCTACGCTTCAGCTCTCTCATGAACAGTACATGCTCAGCATGGGGAATCGCCAGCCATTAGGTCCAGTGCATCAGACCGTGTCGTAGAACACCACAGAAACATGCACTGAGCATTTGATGCATTCATGCGACTAGATGAACAAGAGATTATACAAGTATTAAGTCTGTGAGAAGTGTTTTGCTTGCTTGCTTGCTTGTTGCTTGTTTGTTTGTGGAAGGCGAAGTCACCAGTCGTGACCGTCGTCGTTGTACGTTTCTTCATGTCCCCTAAATTAACTATTTAACGGTAAACGGCTGCTCAAACTGTCATACATTCCTTAAGTTCGTTTACACTGGAATGATATCACCGTTATCTCCAAAAGTGCGTGGCATTTCGGTTCTACAAATCTACAAATATCCCACATGTTCTACCGCTATTCCTGCTCCATTCCTCCGCGCGGCGTACTCGCTGCCCTGTTGCGGTCTATGCATAGCGCCTGCCGCCGCCGGGGCCCGGGACCAGCGCAGTCCGGCCCTCCGCGCTCCGGCGCGCCTCCAGCCGGCGGCAGGGACGCGGCGGTAGTACGCTGGCCGCCTCCGGCCCGGCAGTTCAGCGTGGCACCGACGACCGACCGCCCTGTCCCCTCTGGCTCGAGAGCGACCGGCTGAGTGGCGGCACGTGCAGCCAGCCGGCCCCGGGCGCCTCCGCCGGAGTCGGCACCAGCTGGGTGTCAACGGCGGAGATCCCCGGCAGACGACTCAGAGATAATCAAATCCAGAGGCCCAGACAACCCCACGACCACATTTATTCATGACAATCACGCGAGTTCCGTTTGTGTATCCCGCGCGAATATCACCCTAATGACGATGCTGCCCCGCTCCACTTCACTGCATAACAATCACGCAAGATCCGCCTATGCATGACCCAGACAACCTAACCACGTTCTAATTCTATGCATTGAAATCCCGAGTTCCGTCTGTGTATCCCGCTCGGACATCCCCCGACGACGACGCCAGAGCAGCCGTCCGGCCGACCGGCCGACGCGGGAATTCCATGACGACACTCCGCTGCGCACACAACCCGTTCGGTCGCTCCGTTCCTCGAAAAGCCGGTTCGAGTCGCGCGCGGACGACCTCGCTGGATTACGCCGTGTTTGGAACGCCGTGCCGTGGCGCCCGGCCGGCTGGCGTGTTCGACACCGGCTGACGCTGCTCACGGACGCAGACAGCAGCCAATCGTGACCGCCGGCGGACGATCCGTCAGCAGTGACGGCACGTCTGTAAACACGCCCGCCTGCACCACGACTTCAGCCGCCGCCGTCCTCGGGGGCCATTGTCCGCGTCAAGGCAACCTGGATGGCCGGGCTCGGCGGCGGCAATCGTATGCGCATAAGAGACAGATCTGTGACGTCCGAACGAGCGTCACCCACCAGGCGCCGGCAACCGCCGTAGTCAATGTAACTACGGTTTCCAACACTATACATTTGTTGGAAACCTTTGTTCTTGCCCCCGTAATCTTGTCATGATAAATAGCGCCTAAATATATCGTTTTACCAAAATTATTCAACAATGGCGTCCATGAGATATTCCGGTATAGCCCATAGGTACACTTTGTGTCCTTCGCAATATGAATTCAAAAGTTTCCAAACAATCTTGCTCTCTTAGTGATTGTTCGCCTGATGGTTCTCCCGTCCCCTGCGGAGTCGAGCGGCTGTGAGGCGGCGGGCGCCGGCTGTCACCACCGGCTGAAGACCCGTCCACGGCGACTCATTCAGCTGCTGGAGCGCTGACCCGGCGCCCGACCTCTGCCCTGGCCGGCCAGGCAGTGCCGCTTTTTACCCGGCCGGCTTACATAATGCCAGCTCCCGCGGGCCGACTGCTGGCACGGGGCTAAAACCGGGTCACTGCTGTGTGCCGCGGACGAGGCTCCCGGTTAGCAACAGCTGAAGACCGATGACTTGTGGTGGATGAGAGTGAACTGTGATGTTTTGTGGTCAGTGATATCAACGCAACCGCTGTTTTCCCTCCATTTTTGTGAAAACACTTCGCCACGTAATTTAATTTAAGCTATGAACGTATCTTATCCCGCGTATCTGCTCCGATTCATGTTTTTCTTCAGCGAACGGAAGCCGATATCTGCTGACGGGTCCGATACGCGGTCCGGTCCGGTTTGTACGTGTCTCTGGGCATCACTGGACACGACGACTCGTGTGACAGGTTCTTATCCGACCGCCCCCAGCCGACGACTAATTGGCCACGTTTTTGTGTTGGCTCGGTCCGGTCGGGCCGGCGCAGCGTCCCTCTCGTGAAGCCGAGATCCCAGCTCCGCCAGCACCACCGCCGCCGCCGCCGCCGCCGCCGCCGCAGCAGCAGCAGCAGCAGCAGCAGCGGCAGCGGCAGCGGCAGAGTGCTGCAGCCTGCCGATATTTGCAGATCCCGCTCTGCCAGACGAAATGCAATTGCATCTCGCCGGCTGTTCAAATAGCCCAATTGCTGTGCGAGTATTTCTCCAGCGCCATCGGCGAGCCGAGCACAGCCAATACTGCACTTGTAAACGGCCGAGTCACGCGATCAAACAGACTGGACCGACGGGGTGGTCGGAGGGTGGTCTCAGGTGATCCGGACTGGGACTGGTCACTAGCGGCCGGTTCGGTCAGTCCCAGCGCTATAGATGGGCTCCGTGGGGTTCTCTGACTTAGGATGGTAGAGATTCTCAGTGTTGAACATTCTGCGTGATGCATGTCTGTCTATCAAAGACCCGTCAGATGTGTCATGACAAGTGGATGCATTCCAGGCAGCGGTCGAGTGCGAAGGATAGCCGTAATTTGGTGCGGATTCATCCCAGCGGAACGCAGCAATGCAACCTTCCGTCCATGTGTTTTGTTATAGTTCCGCTGGACGTTATCCCGCCAGGAGCAGGAGACACGCGCAGGATGTGTGCACGAGAGGGACATGCGGGGTAGGTGGGACAAGTGGGACTAGCGAGACAGCGGCAGATGGGACACACGGGACTTTGGGCACCGTGGCAGAAGGGCGGTATAGATGGAGAGCAAGTAGAACAGGTGAGACTAGCGGAACACACACACGCGAGGAAATAAAAAATGGACACGGAAGAAACATTCAAGGAAGGCAAGACATTAAAACAGGCGGACAAGCAGGAAAAGCGGGACCGGCGTAACATGCTGAATAGATGAACAGTCCAGACACTCCTATCTGCTTAATCGGCATCATGCGTCTCACATCTCCGCCCCCGCTGTCCGATCCCGGTCTTTATCTCACCGCCCGCAATCTTCCCCATTAGAATACCACGCGGGAACGACGCGCGGCGCGCCCCGTCGAATTTAGTCACATCGTTCATATTTATACCGGCGGCTAAACTGTCGGGGCATTCGGCGGCCGGTATCGCCGCATCGCGAGTCGCGACGCGCTGCGAGACACATCCGGGGCAGCCGGCGAACGCTTCTGTGAACTCGCCGCGCGCGGGGGACAACCGGACGACGCGACACGTGACACGTGACACGGTGACATCGCGACACGATGTTCGGTGCCAAGGCGAGAGACGGATGTCCCGCAACATGTTCAGAGTCACGGTAACTGATGCAACTGCTCAGATCCTGTTTCAAGGGAGTGGGCTACTGTAAACAGCACGTGCTTCTCCAGCGAGTGAATACATGTCGGAGAGTGTTGTTTGCGATGCTATACAGCAGGCTTGCCGCAGCGTTTTTGAGTCGTGTCTTGGCGAAGAGTGATTTGCATTCGACAGACTTTGTGTTCGCTGGTGTCTCTGACTCGGTATCAATGGATGAGTGCTGTAACTGTAAGGTGAAGTTTGCATTGTAAGTTTGCATTGTAACTATAGATGGTTTAGATAGACACCAACGTGATGGCACATACGGAACCAAGCTGATGCGGGTCCTCTTATGTTTGTTGTAAGTTGCGTGAAACAAAACTTGCCTTAGTGCAGAGAGAACGAATTTGCACACTGTACTCGTACATTGTCGTTAGGTGAATATTATTCAGATAAAAACTCTTACTTTCCGACGATATTGTATGGCTTTGAATCTGCCGGCTTTTTAGACAGAGTGAGAGAGAGAACAAGATCGGTCTCCATTTTTGGTCCAGACTTATCAAACTGCAAGCGTCGATTCGGCCCCAAAATAATTTTGAAACAAAATCCTCCCGATTAAAAACGCAGCATCCGAACTATCCCTTTGCATCCCACCCGACCCGCATGGACCCCAACCCACCGAAACACACCAGACACCCTGCGGGGTACTCACACTGACTGAGACCGAGTCGGGGTCTGTTCTCCGTCCGAGCGCGGCCGGGTAGCCCTGGTTCTGCAGACTGTTGCCTAGCTGGTAGGCCACCTCGCTGGGGTTGACGTGATGCAGCTGAAACTGGTCCGTAGCGGCCGGGTTGTACGGCGGGGGGAAGTAGGGCGGCTGGAAGTCTGAGGGCGTGTGGCTCAGTCGGCCGGTGCTGCTGAACGTCGGCGAGCCCGCCAGAGACGTGATTGGACCCATGCCCGACGGGTGCGACCCCACGCGCTCCTGGAACACACACGAGGGCAGTGGTCAGACGCGGTGCTGGACACGCGGGGAGGTGGGGTCAGGCGCGGGGATGGTCAAGTAGAGAGACTCATCATGGCTTACCAGTCGTTGGCCTGCGTGACAACCACCGAAGGCCACAGCACATACTTTTCGTTTCTCAATTACTGACGTGGAGCACGAAAAGTGGCTCCAACAAGACACGTTGTGGCTGTACGTTTTGAAGGGAGAACTTCGCGCATGCAATTGCTAATTCTAGCAATGAACTGATAATAAGAAACCGTTTCCATGATCACATTTGTACCTTATGATCGTGGTCGTGTCGTTTTCCGTACGGACCTTCAACGAATCAGTTGAATTTAATCAGTTGAATTGCGGAACGGACGTGGGAAAGACCGGTGAACCAGTGAAACCTTCACGAAGCACGGCCGGGCTAAACATTGCCCAGTCACATTATCCGTAAGAGCCGGACAGATTGGTACGTGTCGGCCGAAACGGTGCCGCGTCACATTCCTAGTACTGGCCGATCCGTAATCAAGTCGGCCGATAGATGGCGATAGTGACGTGTCATGCAAGGGCGGCACGTGAGGGAAATGTCGGACGCGGCCGCGGTCACTGTCGTGTTCTACAAATGTCTCGGCTTCGTCGCTACCGTGACGGGGTCCGTTTCAGTGGGGCCGCGCCAAACGCCGGCCGGCTGCAAGATAAGCATGACGTCGCTCTCATTATGAGACGGAATAAATTACACCCGAAAATGGCCGGCGCCCGAATGCTCGTCGTACAATTTGGACCGATATATAAGCATGAATGAGACAATGCCTTGTACTAACTTTCCTCCTACTGGAATATATTGGCTACTTTTATTACACACCAAATTGCCTGCACGCGCATAATCATGCAATGAGCCTCGGTTTTCCGTCCGAGTTGAGGCCAGATACAAAACTGGGCAGCGCTCAGACTGACGTGCACTGCGATGGAAGGCGTCATAACTGGCATGATTGATCACATATAAATGGGCTGCACCAGGGTATTTTGAAGAGGCTGCAGAGCGTAAATCAGCCACATGGCTGCAGATGGAACGGCCACAATGTCCAGTGAAGCCACGCCCCGCCGGCACCCGATAAACTGCTGCAACAGTTCAGCCCCAACACCACCCTCCAGACAACAGGCGCTGCTACTTTCCGATAAAGCATTACCATAACAGAGAACAATCCTCAACTCAATCGGACACATGACTGCAAACTTTGGTAATGCTCTCAGTGTTTTAGAGGGGCTGCTTGCTCATTGCTTTGCTACTGCAGTGTCAGTGTTTGGACGCGGGGAGCGACAAGGACTTTCCGAAGTGTGCCCCGTCACGCGGAACAAAACTCGCAGACTTAAACACCGACAGTGTTGCACCCACCGAAGCATATTACCCTTGTCTGCCTCCCTCACCGTTTCCCGGTACTGAGGTAACACCGCCTTGTCACGAACTTTTGCGGGCCGAGGCTGTGGCGGTCGCCGCTGAGGGCTGGCGTAATAGGCCCCTGCACGGCTGAGAGCGCCGCCGCCGCCACCCCAGTCACAGGGTGGTCACCGCCACTGTCCGGCACGAAGCCATCAGTCGGCCCTTCGCCGCAGTGACGCTGCGCTAGCCACCGTGAACCAATGACGTGTCACTTCAGTAACCACCGTGACCTGATGACATGTCAACACAGATCCGGGATCACCTTGCTCCTTGCGCTGCCATGCGATACTACCGCCCGGGACACACTACGACCCGTCAACCAACCCCAACTGCTTGGCTCTTCATTCGGATTTTAGAGCGCCACTACCGTAGTCACCAGTACCGTAGCCAGTGGTCTCTACCTCGCGCAGTGAAGTTGGCTCGTCCCCCCACACTGACCCTCGCTGCGAGGAGGCCGACTGGCGCGGCCGGCAGATTACTGTTTACGACCCTGTGTGTATCGGTGGAGCCGCGGGACGGAGCGGACCGAGGGGCGGACAGGTGCACCTCGCTCCCTCCTCCGCCGCACAGGCCCTGGACGGCCGAACGCGCACGCAGTCAGGTCCTATGAGGATCGGCTTGCCTCGGAGCAGCTCAAGCTGGTTTGACCCACGCTCAGCATAATTAGGGATTTTTCCGTGCTTCGATTTGGACAGTCAACGACTGCAGCTCGGAAGAACTCTCAGACGTATTTTTTCCCAGACATTCATCTCGATTAGCTCATGCTCTTCTGCGTTCTCCTGGGCTCTGCTGGACCCTGATGGTTCCGATTATACCCGGTCGGACCCTGATGGTTCCGATCATACCCGGCTTTGGACCCTGATCGTTCCCATCATACCCGGCCGGACCCTGATGGCTCCCATCATACCCGGCTTTGGACCCTGATGGTTCCAATCATACCCGGCTTTGGACCCTGATGGTTCCGATCATACCCGGCCGGACCCTGATGGTTCCAATCATACCCGGCCGGACCCTGATGGTTCCGATCATACCCAGCCGGACCCTGATGGTTCCGATCATACCCGGCCTTGGACCCTGATGGTTCCGATCATACCCGGCCGGACCCTGATGGTTCCAATCATACCCGGCCGGACCCTGATGGTTCCGACCATACCCGGCCGGACACTGATGGTTCCGATCATACCCAGCTGGACCCTGATGGTTCCGATCATACCCAGCTGGACCCTGATGGTTCCGATCATACCCGGCTTTGGACCCAATTAGAACCGTCTGAGCCACACGAGACCCGTCCGAGCTCAGATGACTCGCTGAACCCGTCTGAGCCTGGCTCTGTACCTGTCAGGAACCATCTGAGTCACACTGGGCCCGGCTGGGCCCGGCTGGGCGCAGCTGGGCGCAGCTGGGCGCAGCTGGGCCGTCCTGCGTGTCCCGGCCGGCCGGCTCCGTCCGGGCATGGTGCGCATCAGATACGGCCGGTGACCGGGCCGACACCGGCGTCAGAAATCGGTTTAAAATGTATGAGCCGCGTCTCTCCGTGACCTTTGTCGGCGCGCTGTCGGCCGCCGCTGACTGACACGCTGGTTCCGGGCGCGTTTTACAGATCTGTGTAGAAAATGTTCGGCCGCTCCGTCGCTGAAGCCGCACCCTCTGGATCCGGACAAGGTGGCGGGGTGTCATCAGTGCCAGGAGGACTGCATCAGGGTAGTGTGTGATGGCATGCACGGATCCATAATTCTTCCCAGCAAGGGGTGCGGTAATGGGTGCGATGTTTATGGCCGGTCAAAATGTGTGGGTACGAGAATATTTTGTCGGTACTTTCAAATATCCGTTTTTTTTTGTAATGAATAGTGATTATGAAGCGCGTTGCACCAATTTTATAAATATTTGACAGTTTTTCGTTGAATTCATCGGCCTTCAGGGAAGGGAGCAGCGCTACCCCCTATAATAGCTGCGCCTGGATGGTGAGCATGATGACTTGGGCTTTATAGGGGCGCATCGAGGTATGAGGGTAGAGTGGAACGATGATGATCAAATGGCACACTATGAGGAATATTTTCAGCGTCGATCCTTCCGCAAAATAATCCGTAAAATCAAACGATATTACAACTTCTGAAGCTATGCTAGCAATGCAACAACATAAAGTCTAGCGATAAGACCTAATGCAACGCTCCCGGTCCTCGCGCCGTTCAATAGCCTGCGACACCTATGGGCCGGATCGCGGCGGGACCCTGCTCTCCGTGGGCCTCACGAGAGCAGGATGGCAGTCAGAGCTGCAGGGCGCCATGGGCGTCACAGCGGGGGCCGCCGTCTGCTGTGTTATCGGTCCGGTCCGCAGGCCGACGGCAGGTGCAGCCTGGACAGCCAGCAACACCGGGACCGGGTCACGCCGGCTGCACCGCCGCTCCGCCGCGGCCGAGAGCCGCGCGAGAGCCTTTCATCCCGTATTCCAGCCGCGTCAGTATCAACAGATCGAAAACCAATCAATATGAAATCGCAGCTCATTAAATAGAGACAGGGACCGTCGGGCAGCGGGCGGCGCCCCGCCGCGCCGCCCGGTCGCTAATCCCGAGTCGCTCCACGCCGGCCTTTTATAAATAACACCTCGCCGGCCGCCTGCCGAGCCGATCGCCGGCATGTGCTTTACCAAGCATACATCAAATTTTAATTTGCAGCTGTGTGTCGGCCGGTTATTTAGCGCGGTCGTGCAGTGGTCCGGGCGATACCAGCGGACGGTGGTCGCCGCCGCGCGCGCTCTGGACTCCGGAGCGTTCCGAACTCCTGGACTGCGGAGCGTCCCGGACTCCGGAGCGTGAACTCCGGAGCGCCTGTCGCCGAGCGGCGCGGCAAAAGCGGCTGACACGGCGCGACGCGCCGATCTTTCAGGCGTGCGACGGGCGGCGATTCCGGCTCTCGGGTGATTCATGGAGGCGACGCGGCGGCGCTGCGCGTAAGCAGGCGCACGATTTATGGAGGAGCGTACGAGTGTCAATGAGCTTGTTACGCCCTGCTACTCGGGCCGGCGCTGGATGGCGAGGCGGAACAGCGAAGGGACGGGCACGGTTTGTAGGTGGTCCGGTCAGAAGGAACCCCAGGCGTGCAGGCTAGAGGGAAGATAGCGGAGACTAAAGAAAAATGCGTGCCAAAATGAGCGGGATGTATTTGGTTGGTGCACCGATATTGACTGAATATATTCCATCAACAGCAAACGTATCGCCATTTAAATAATATATTCTTCTCCCAAAAACATGCATTATAAATTGAAAAATATGTCTTACTAAAACACACTTGAGCATGTATGATTGGAAAAATAAGAGGATATCGATAGCATACATGTCGAGTTTTACTGCCTTACAGATAAAATGCATGTCAGAATTATACTAGGATATCGATGACATGCAGGTCAAATTTTACTATGTTCATCGCAAGGCAGCATATCACGTCAGCATTAAAGTGGTGCGGACCTGTCTTTTATTGCATCTGTCAAGTCGCATACCTTTTGCTATCTTCATGAAACATTTATGTCGGACCATGTCCTGAAGGTAGGCCAAATTTGGCAAATGGCCTAGGAAGATAAACGTCTCAAGTATGTGAAACAGAATTCCTCAACCAGAATTCCTCAACCAAGCACTTGAACGTTTTTGAGGACAGTCTTCTTCTATTCACAAGTAGGTATTTGGTCGCCAAGGGCAAATAACAATAGGTTGGTTTTCGTTTTGAAGCGAAAGCATCGAAGCCACCAAAGTTGTTGTTGTTGTTTTGCGACAGCGGCTCTCAGCAAGCAAATGCAACTTCCCTGACAATAACAGCATTTAATTAAAAAATACAACACGTGTTATTTGAAACAAAATATAGCTCGATAAATACATAAGCACCGGCACAGAAATATAATCAAACTTAACAAAACTATAAAATATTTGTTTTGATATTTAGGAAGATGGTTTTGATACTTAGTTGCCAAAGTTGTCAATGCAGGAGAATGTTTAACCAACATTTTTTTTGTAACAAATTTTGCGTTTGTGCAAAATTTGTTGCAAAATAGAATAATCGAATTGTTATATATTAAACCGCTCGTTTTGGAGGCGACATTTGTTGCCAACTTCTAGGCAAATCTTGTATAGGCAAAGTTTGGATAAGTGAGTTTTACATTACTTCCAAATTATATTATCTCATACATAACATTTTGGAGTGTTTTTAAGAAGCATAAATACATACATAACTCGACACAAACACACTCGACACTCGAAACCATTCAGCAATGTAGCAACATATTCACGGAAAGATAAAACGACCAATGCAAATAAATGAATCAAAGAAGGAAGTCCGCCAGCTGAGGCCAACACCGAGCACTGAACATGCATCCAGCCACAAACTTCTCACCTCAATCGAAGCGGCTGACATTTTGATATCCCCGTCTTCTCCCATATGTAATAGCATCAACACCGCGTTAGTGGCCGGAGGCGCAGCCAGCACGTGTCAGCCCAAAGTCACCGTCTTACACTACCAGCAGAGACCACGCACGTGCCTGCCCCGAGCCACGCGCTCGCGTCCACTCGTCCCAAAAAAACTCCCACCGTCGGACGGGAGCTGCGCGAGCGTCGTGTCGGCCGGGTCGGCGGGTTTTTACAACTGGCCGTGGCCGCACCGCGCCGCGCACACCTGAGCTCCGAGCGTGGTCGCGTCGCGCGCGCCGTCAGCGGCAGACCTTCTCCGCAGCACCTGAGCCGAACGCAGAGCGGTGCCGAGCCGGGGACGCGCCATGCGACTCTGGCGGCCGGCGGCGGCGGCGGCGGCGCGCCGCGCGGCGGCAGCGGCCGCCGCCGCCGCGGGCGATACACCTGATGACGCCCGCCGGCGGTCACGCACCGCCCCCGCCCCCGCCCCCGCCGCCGCCCCGCCGCCACACCTGACCGCCCCTCGGCAGGGGCGGTCGGTCGGCAGGGAACACCCCCAGTAGGGGCGGGACGTTCCAGTCAGGGGACTCTTGGACAGGGGACGCTCCAGTCAGGGGCCGGCCGGACAGGGGGCGCCCTTGTCGGGGAGCCACGGAGAGACGGTATGATGTCACGAGTGTCGCTGCTCTGACCATTCCTATGCCGTCTGGTGACGCTGCACAGCCGCAGAGGTGCGACAACTCACCACAATCCGACCGGCAGCCGATCGTGAGATAAATACGCTGCCGTAGATGGAGTTAGCTGATGTGAATTAACGTAAATAAAGTTGCTAGATTGACAATACCACGAAACTTCGAATATTTCAAAATTTTAAGCCCAGTACCTGACCAATGGTAATCAAAAATCACCAAATATACTTGAAGAGAAACTCAAGCCTTCAATTGTTCCACTTCTGCATGCTGAAAAGCTAAACACGGATGCATGACGAACCAAATAAAGTAACCGTCGTGCATGCGAGTGGTCAATTCGTCATCATGTGCGACGCTGCAACACAGGAATGTCGTTTGCGGAAAGTTGCCAGTGGGTAGAAACTTGCCATTAATTGGTTACTTATCGTGTTGATAGCTATTTAACGTCGTGAAATCGCTGTCGTACATTTATCTGTCATATGTACACAAAAGGTCAAATTCCAAAAGGTCTCACAATTCTGAAAACTCATCGGATTTCGCTTGCTTATGCATTGATAGCTAGCTGATTTAAAAACAAACTTTACTTAGTAAAAGTTGCTTAGATTTTCTTCTATATCAGGAAATGTGTCAATTTTGCGCCAATGTCAGGTGGTTTGGGGGAGCCATGGCCGCTTTGCCCCCCCCCTGGATCCGCCAGTGGTTAAGTTAATGATTACCTTGAAGATGACACTTTTATTTCACGATTTTAGATTTCAGTATTCATGAAAATAACACCAGAAATTAAATGATGATGCTGCGCCTCACCGTAGACCAAAGAGATGTGTTACTGCTCATGCATCGAATACCTGGACCAATGTTAAATAGAGATGTGTTACTGCTCATGCATCGAATACCTGGACCAATGTTAAACAGAGATGTGTACTGCTCATGCATCGAATACCTGGACCAATGTTAAATTATATTTTGGGAACTTAACTCTTATCTAATTCACATGAGTTCATTCCGGAATCAGCAAAATCTCTGAAATGACCTTTACATATTTGTATTGCGTATGCTAATACAAACAAAACAAAGAAATCTGCATCGCTATTTGCACCGCCGTCACCTGGCACCGCCCTTGATACGACCGGCAACGTCACATAGGTATAGACCCAAACACCGGAAAATCGTGAGTTTCGTACATGCATCTGACACGTATCAGGTCACAGATCAGAGACGCTACAAAACAAACGCCCAAAATATCACGAGGTGGCCGGTAGGCTCCAAAAGCGAGCCCCAGCGCGTGTATCTAAAGCTATTGGTCGGCAATGCGATCATGGAATACCTTGGGGTAAAAATGGTAATTTGGTTTTACCCCCCGGTGGGTTTATTTTGCCCCCCTCGGGGTCGCCGACCCCACTGGAATTGCTTCCGATGTCCCGCGCAAGTAACCTGCGAGTATCAAGTCTGTGTCACCAGCTAGAATTTGTTTTTGCAGAGGCCCACATGGCGGCACGTAGAACATGCCACGTGGCATCAATCGACTCTTGACCGATACCAGAATCTGTCCGTCGTTTTACCGCATCGAACGGTGTCACCCGCATCGAAATCGTCTCGGCCGGTTGGGCTCCACGTGCTAATATGCTCCGCCGGACAGACACACGGACACACAAACAAGCTCCTCTCACTTCCCGAGCAACGGCGCAGTGGAAATCTTCGAACTCTGAAAAACTGTCTCATTTTTTAACGATTTTGTATAAGACAGTATCAGCAAAAGACAACGCGATCCAATCCAAACTATTGGGCCATTGTCCGGCCGCTGCACTTAATGCACATATGACATGGATGTGACCTAAATCTGCCAACAAATTCGGCAGAAACGCTAATTGCACTCGGGGCGGCAGCCTCTGCGGCCCGTTACGAGTCATCACCAATTGACGGAGCCGTGAGTTGCTGCCGCGCAGGACCGGGCATTATCGCTTTCGCCGTGCAGTCGGCGGGGCGTCGAATGCTGAGTTAGTGCCGCCCGTCTTTCTCGTAAGTCGCCCGTTATAGCTCTGCTGGCGGGGGGCGCCGGGCGCTCCCAGTGGCTCGTCGAGCCGCGCGCAGAAGCTCGACGTTGGACGTCGTCGCTATCACCGAATCTGGCGAGCGGCGAGAGGCGAGCAAGGGGCGGCGGGGGCCGACCGACGCGACATGGTGTTCTTCATGGCGAATGCCGCGCGGGCGACGACGCGCGCCGGTGACTCATGGGAGGTGTTTCGCGGCCGGCGGCGCGCGCTGTGGTGTTTGGCGGAGCTTCCGTTCCATGAAGGCGGCCTAGCCAGCGAGTCGTGACCGCCCGTGATTCATACACCACCGGGCAGTCCGAGGAAGCAGGCCGCGAACCGCCCAACCCATCATCGGCCATGGCTGACTGCGACGGTAGAGTGTAGCCAGACGCCCGAATAGAGTCAACGGTCACGTACGAGATTGCATCAACGCAAGTCTAGCTCAGCTCTGAGGAGAGTTATGATATTCCGGACATTGCTCGAGCATTCCGAGGAAAATGCTCCGACTTAAAAAGACCAGAAGCAGACGGAATGGCATTTCCGGAATGATAATCCTACTTATCACGAGGAAGAAATCGCCACGTTTAGCAAAAATGCTGTTTGGGCGAACTCGGGAATGAATAAATGTTATCCCAAAAAAATATTTTCGTGCAACTAACATCAAGATATAGTTTTCATTCGTAAAACAAAACTTATAAGCGCTGGTTCTCTTGCATCATATAGCTTAGACGTTTCCTTGATCCGGAATATAGCAGGCTTGGGCCAAAGCAGTAAATCAAAACGGTAGGCTTTCCGCCTTTCCGTTTATCTTCCCGTTGTCGCCAGTATCACGTCCCGTTGTGTCATTCATGCGCAGAGATTCTGGGTCAGACAACCCCGCTCTAAAAAAAAACTAGTCAGCGCACATACAGGCGCTTTACCAGTACATTAAACCCACTGATCTTTATGGTGTCCACTCTATTCGGGCCGCTCTCAAAGGAAACCGTCGAGGAATTCCGACAAATTGTACAGCACTCTGAGCGAACAGAATAAAGGATAAGGTTGTCTCTGAGCGAACAGAATAGAGGATAATGTTGTACCAGAATTGTCTCCACTTAGGCGTCTGTCAGAGGAAAGGTCAATAAACCTCTGCGAAAATAGATTACCTATGGCGAGTGGAAGGAGTAATTTCATGTTTCAGGACTCCAGGTGTTAAGATCTCATCGCTCTTAAAAAAACATATGTAATCCCGAAGATAAGTAGTAAGTAAATCTCATCGCTATTAAAAATGACATGTAATCTCGAACATAAGTAGTTCCGTCGCACTGAGACCATTGTAATAAGTCAGGCATTTTATGACGTCTGGCAAGCCACGGAAAGCTCCGATGAACAATACACAAAGCATAGCTGCTGCAGCACGACATTCGCCGGATCAAGGTCAAGTGCAGCTGAAATATCACAGCGCGCCGGAGTCATGCTCACCACCCGCCTGGCTACGGCCACTAAAACCGCGGGATTTATCCCGCATATGACGTCGCCAGCCAGCCGTCATCGGCGCCACGTCATCCACAACCACGCGTCATCACTGCCGCCGCAATACGCTCCGGGAACTACCCCACCGAGGCGTGCCGCAACGCCGCATTCGACATATAGTGTACGCGCGGTCTCCGCTGCAGCTGCGTTGGTTCTGAGTGACCACGAGAACGCGTCGCTTCCCGTCACACTGCGAGTGACACCGCCGACACGCGGCGTGGGGCGCGCCTGGACCCGCCTCGTAACCGGGTCGTGTCACGGCCGCCGCCTGCGAGCGAGGCGCGGCGAGCTGGCCTCGCCCGCCGGCTGCTCGCCTTGAGCGTCGCTCGAGTCGTTCGAGTCGGCCGGGAGACCGAGAGAACGACCTTCCCGACGTCAGCCAGATGGCGGTCGGTGTGGGAGCGAACCGCGGGGGCCTCGCGGGCCGCGGGGGGCGCCGCCTCTCGGCCTGCCCTCGGCACCAGCGGTGGCGGGCGCCAGCGGTACAAGCCGCTTGGACGCACCACGCGCGGGGGAGCAGGAGACGACGCACCGCCGCGTCGCACGCGGGGCGAGGGCCTTACAATCTGGGGAGGGTAAGGTGACAGGCGTAGCGGATGAGATTAGGCGGGACACGCGGAGGTGGCGGCACACGTCACACGTGACAGTGGAAGTTCCGCGTAGTTCAGAGGTACCGGGCGATATCCGAGGTACAGCGTAACAGCAGAGGTACCGGGCGATATCCGAGGTACAGCGTAACAGCAGAGGTACCGGGCGATATCCGAGGTACAGCGTAACAGCAGAGGTACTGGACGATAGCTGAGGTGCAGCGTAACAGCAGAGGTACCGGACGATACCCGAGGTACAGCGTAACAGCAGAGGTACCGGGCGATATCCGAGGCACAGCGTAACAACAGAGGTACCGGCGATAGCTGATGTACAGCGTAACATCACAGGTACCGGTGATAGCTGAGGTACAGCGTAACATCACAGGTACCGGTAATGGCTGAGGTACAGCGTAACATCACAGGTACCGGTGATAGCTGAGGTACAGCGTAACATCACAGGTACCGGTGATATCTGAGGTACAGCGTAACATCACAGTTACCGGTGATAGCTGAGGTACAGCGTAACATCACAGGTACCGGTGATAGCTGAGGTACAGCGTAACATCACAGGTACCGGTGATAGCTGAGGTACAGCGTAACATCACAGTTACCTGTGATAGCTGAGGTACATCGTAACATCACAGGTACCGGTGATAGCTGAGGTACAGCGTAACATCACAGGTACCGGTGATAGCTGAGGTACAGCGTAACATCACAGGTACCGGTGATAGTTGAGGTACAGCGTAACACCACAGTTACCTGTGATAGCTGAGGTACAGCGTAACATCACAGGTACCGGTGATAGCTGAGGTACAGCGTAACATCACAGTTACCGGTGATAGCTGAGGTACAGCGTAACATCACAGTTACCTGTGATAGCTGAGGTACAGCGTAACATCGCAGGTACCGGTGATAGCTGAGGTACAGCGTACTAACATAGCCACCAAGTGACAACAGTGGTGCAGCGTACTAACATAGCCACCAAGTGACAACAGCGGTGCAGCGTACTAACATAGCCACCACGTGACAACAGTGGTGCAGCGTACTAACATAGCCACCAAGTGACAACAGTGGTGCAGCGTACCAGCACTGTAATCAAGCATCTCAGATAAGCCGGCAGCACGGAACAGTTCAGTTTCAGTCTTAGCTACCAGTGATGAACATTGGACACCGGTGACACACGCGATTGTGGCGGAAATACCTCAGCTGGAAGTCAAATAGGC
This sequence comes from Chirona hameri, assembly GCA_036785665.1. NCBI lineage: Eukaryota > Metazoa > Arthropoda > Thecostraca > Balanomorpha > Balanidae > Chirona > Chirona hameri. The sequence goes on from JAXIVJ010002498.1 coordinate 64,479, forward strand.
AGCAGAGCTGACAAACTGGTACCGCGCCTTGCCGAGCCATTCGAAACACAGCTGAACACCGCAGGTCCCCGGCTCACTGCAGCCAGTCACTCAGTAAACAAAGAGCAACGCTCGAGTACCCCTACAAATCAATGAGGGTGTTGATTAGATCCAACAGACAGAGCAAACAAGAGTTCCTGGCCCAACTGTCGGATCAGAGACAGGGAACGGCGCGCGGTGCTGCGGTGCATGGGATACCCACCGGGACTCGGCGATGTGCTAAATATTCAACAGGCCTGACCGCACATCTCCATAGGGACTGGCAGTGGTGAGAGAGAGACTGGGGAGGGAGGTAAGGTGGGAAATACGAGGATGGGAGAGGGGGGAAGAATGGGAGAGACGGGAGAGAGACTGCAGAGACGGGAGCGACGGGAGAGAGACGGGAGAGACGGGAGAGACGGGAGAGATGGGAGAGACGGGAGAGACGGGAGATACGGGAGATACGGGAGAGACGGGAAAGATGGGGGATACGGGATGACGGGAGAGACGGAAGAGATCGGAGGGGCGAAAGAGGTGTGAGAAATTAGAAAGATGGGAGGGACGGAAGAAACTAGAGGGACGAGAAATATGGGAAGGATAAGAAAGGCGAGAGAGGGAGAGGGACAGGAACCAAGACAGGTGGATGATAAGAAGAAGGCGTTGTAAGGGGTCATGTATATAGCAGAAATGGGAAAATAGAGGAGAGAGCGGAAAGGGTAAACGTTGAGAGCCGTGGCAGAGAGCAGGACAGATAAAGGGGGAGGACAGCGGAGAAGGGGAGGACAGGAGAGAGGGGAGGACAGAGGAGAGAGGGGATGACAGAGGAAAGGGGGAGGGCGGAGGGTTGGCGCTGGCTGCTGCCATAGCCGATATGATCAATTCAATAAAACCACCCGGCCGTCATACCTGGGCTGACGAGTACAAATCTCAGGGGAGCGGGAGGCGGCGGGTGCGGAATATCGAGCAGGGGAGGGGGGGGGGGGGCGGCATCTCCGGTGGCGAGCCACTTTCCCCGACCGTTCCCCGCCCACTCCCAGTCCCACAGATGGCAGCCAGATAGGACAGGGCCGGTACCGGGGCGCCGCGGCGACCGCGCGAGCCGGCCGATCGCAGCGCGCCGTCCGATCACCGGAGCGAGGCCAGCTCCGGTCGAACTGAACCGAACTGAACTGAACAGGACACGCCGAGCCGAGCCGAACAGGGCGCTCCGAACCCGCCCGACCACCGACCGGCTGGCTACAACAGATCAGCACCGAGGGTCCATCATATGCAGCCGGCTGTTTATGCAAGCCGCGAGCGGCCGTAAGCTGCCGTGACGTCAGGGGGTGACCGAGTCGTGTACCGCTCCGATCGGTCGGGGCTGGTCCGTCCGCCGGCAGCGCGGATGTATTGGCTGGAAACTCCCGGCTGAACTGTCATGACTGACGGCGTGGTGGAGAGACGATGTACGGTGGGCGGTGGACGGTGGACGGTGGACGGTGGACGGTGGACAGTGGACAGTGGACAGTGGATGGTGGACAGTGGACAGTGGACGGTGGACAGTGGACAGTGTACGATGGACCGTGTACAGTGGACAGTGGACGATGGACGGTGGACAGTGGACAGTGGACGGTGGACGGTGGACGGTGGACGGTGGACGGTGGACGGTGGACGGTGGACGGTGGACGGTGGACGGTGGACGGTGGACGGTGGACAGTGGACGGCGGAGGAGGCCGGACCCCAGCCGCTCGGCACGGGTCGTCCATCGTCGACACCGTCACAGCCGTCGGCGCCAATGCCGGCGCGGCAGCGGTATCGGCACATCTATGGCAGTGAGGCGGCTCGTATCTGATCCTGTAGACATCATGAGTCGCCCGACCGGCGGCGGGGAACGGCGCGCTGAGACAATCGCGACGAAGTGAGACAATCACGGTGCTGCAACTGTGAGGCGGCTACGACACACGTGGTGCCGTAGCAAGCAGCTACGTGCAGCGCGGTTATATAGCGTTCTGCGACAATTGCGGCGCGGTTACTGCGCGGCGGCGGCCGTGGCGCAGTTGTCCAGCGGCTGGACGCGGGCCCCGCCCGGAGCCGCCCGGTCCGGCGGTGGCGGCCCACTGCCAGAGGCGCCGCCAGCGGCCGGCCGCCGGGGGGCGACCTTCCCAAGGTCACGCGATGCAAACACCTCCGCGGGACGGACAGGGCCGGCTGGCGATGCCACTGACCACAGTCGGCAGAACCGGCATGCCGATTCGAAGTAGCCAGCTGGTGACGCTGGTCACGTGGTTAGTTCTCCCCCAGGCCCGGCCGCTGGACGCGCCCCAGCCGCCGGCGCCGGGCCCCCGGGCCGCGTCCGGAGGGGACAGCAGGGCACATGGACAACACGTGGCGACCCGCCTCCCCCCGCAGCCGGAGACCGTTATGTGATCTTCTCCCCCGATATCGCCGCCCGCCGTCCCATCGTGGCGGGCCGGCCGCGCTCCCTGCCCCGACGCCGGTATAAAGTAGAAACTGGACACCCGACAGCGGTGATGGAATATTCTGAGAAGGTATTAACATAAACATAGATAGACATATGAAATGGGCCCCTGCACAGATATATGAATATGATTTCCACTGTCGGCCTCCCTTCTAGCTGTATTGCTGTTTGGAAATGCCCTGGATTTATTTATTATTTATAGGCATAATAGTGTGGCGAATCATTCTGCATCCTATCAGAGATCATCCATCCCCGGCGAGCTTATCAAGTATTCAAATGGCCGAGGCGGACGATATAGCTGCCTGCAAACAGGTCTCTCGCAGTCGCTATTTGTTTTCAAAGCTGCTGCGTAGCAACACAAGGAACAAATACAATATATACGACCTACATAATAAGCTTTTCCGATTATGTACTAACAGAATACTTAGGTGTTTTTTCAGCCAATCATAGCGTACCCCGTTGTCGAATGAAAAGGAAAATTAAAAACATATACATCAACAAATATTTTTGGGACTTCTTCCCAATCAGACATTATGCTAATCTCCGCGGAGCATCACGCCAGTTGTGACCGTGCAGCAGCCACAGGCAACCGGTGATAGGTTGCTACTCTCTATTGCAGTCTCTATGTTGACCACACAGTCCAGGTGCTAACCAGAGACTTCAACGCGCAGCTGAGAGGTAACCCCAACGCTGCAGAGGCGCTAGCACCACACCATGCCTCGCACATGGCAAACAATACCAGCAAACTTGCATATATTATAACCCACCCGCCTGCTAAGTTGTTGGCATCGCGCCAACGGCCGGTACACCACGCCAATAAACGGCCAGCAAACGAGCCTGGCAGGCGGCACGATTCACCCAGAGCCGGCGGGCGGGATCGGCTCGCCGCCGGAGGCTATGGAGCGGCGTCCGCGCCGGCGGCGGACAGCTGGCCGCCTGCAACCACCACATGGCACGCGGCCGCCGCCGGACCACCACGTGATCCGCCGCTGCGCGACCGCCACGCCGCGTGGTCGAGTGGTCGGGGCTGTCTTACCTCCATCGAGTCCTCATCCTGCTCCCGTTCCTCAACTTCCAGATCGTCGTCGACGTCGATGGGGAGCTCGTCTGCGTCGACGTCCGCGGCGGCCCCAGCCAGGTCGGCGGCGTTGGTGACTTGCACTTGCGTGATGCGGCCGTCGATGATCGCGTAGGCAACTTCGTTGTTGTTGTGGCGCATCTTGGCCGGCGCCAGCGCGTCGCCGTCGGTGTCGTCGCGTCGCACCATCCTCTCGGCGGACGTGCTGTCGTCACTGACCGCCGGGCTTGCCATGACGCGCGCCGCTGGCGGCGAACCGCAGGTAAACAGACGCCGGCGCGAGGCACAGGTGCCGATTCAAAATGGCGGCGAGCACTGAGCTTCCGAGGTCGACCTTGAATCGTGGCTGGCCGTGACGTGCCCCCAAGGCCGGCTGGGTCGGCGCTGGGGAGCTGCTGGTGGCGAGCGCTGCCGACGGCGGAGACCCGGGGCGATGCGACCTCTTGCCCGCGGCGCCTGTTCACGAATGCGCCGGCGGTCAGCGCCGGGGTCCGGCCGGCCCGTCCCCAGCCAGGCAAGGCACCTGCCGCGCGCCCGCAGCCCGCCGTCCGTCGTCTGCCGCTGCTCGCCGGCCGATGTTGGCCTCGCGAAAATGTTGGCGACACAAGCGCGGGGAGTAGAAGGGAGGCGAAATACGCGTGCTGCGTGTCGCTATCCCGCCCCCGGCTGGCACGAGCACTGTTCTGAGCCCCCGGCCATCCGCGCAGGCCGCATAGTTATCGCCGGGAATCAGCTGTTGGCTGGCTGGGGACGGGCGCGCCGGGGCGGAGAGGCTTCGATGACGGGAGGATTCAGGCAGGGTACCAGTCAGGGCGTCATATTTCAGACGCCGCCGCGCGACTCAAATTTATCGCACATTGGTGTTAACCATCATTGGAGACGGTAATGGAAGTGTGAGTTCTGGACAATGATGAGCGAATAACATCTGTACCCTGAGAAGCATTCGTAATAATTTCTGGCCTGAACCCTGCCCATACCTGTATCTCCGGGATCTGCAGGTAAAGGAATGAAGCCACCTTATCTCAGAATTAACAGTGCTTTTAATTTGGCGCTGCAGGCGATTTGGGGGGATTTCTCGGGTGAGCCTTGCAGGAAACTCGAAAACCAGTCGGTGCGGTGTAGACATGTGTGGGCAAGGCACGGTGTCAGTTGCTGCGCGCTCGCGCCCCGCCGAGCGTCGCAGCGTGTGGAATGCGACGGAGCGGACCCCGCTGACCGCGAAAAGCCGCGAGCGAGCCGGGCCCGCCGCTGGGGGGCGTCCGGAGGCCTTGGTCGGGCCGGCGGGCGTTGCACAATGCAGTGGCGCCGGCGGCCGCGTCGCCCGGTCGCCCTTTGTGTGACCGAACGCTGGACCTTGGGCGCCGCCGTGGGACCCGCGCGGTCGGCGACGGTCGGGGGCTCCCTCCCGGGGGCCTCGTGTTCCCGCCGGGCGGCGAGCCGCCGGCCCATACGCCCTGTGCTGTCTTCCGCGGACGCCAGGGGCAAGGGCGGCTAGCCGGACGGTGGCTGGGCCAAAGGGGAAAAAACTTTGGAGCTGAAACATACTGGCTTCATATACTATCGGGAAGTAAAATAGAGGCACAATGAACGGACTGGCGCCTTCAAGTAAAAGTGACATTATTGCAGTATGACATTAGCAATATATAAACAAACTAGGTACCTACTTCAATAAATGAAACATATTCACTAAGCATGAAAATAGCTAAAATATTTACCGCCTGCGAATGGATATATTATTGGATGGAACTGAACAGAAAACGGAATGCACTGTATTTATTTTGTTGGGAGACAAATCAATTTGATTGTTCACAGCTGCATTGTTCAAAGTAAGAAAATAAATAGATTACGGACTGTTTCTCACAAAAAGATAAAGAGTTACACAAATTGATACAAATTAATTGAGTGGCTGCCAAATCACCTTTACACGACACGTGTTAAGTTGTGTCGATTAAAGGGAATAGGTCACCTTGAAAGTTGTCTTGAAATTTAATCATACGGTGCATCTTGAGCTCAAAACTACGAATATGACTTTGGTTTGGACACCTGATGGATATATGTGGAGAAAGAAGTAAGTTTCTCTTTGCATTTCACGAGAAATCGTACGACAACAGCTGGCATTCTGGCTCCGCCTGACGCAAGTACAGTCTCTGACAACCGTACAAACACACTGTGAAACACAAGTACAGTCTCTGACAAGGGGCCGCCGCGCCGCCCGGGCGGCTGAGCGGATGTTAACGAGGCGTCGTGATCAGAGACTACGTGCCAGAGAGTGTACCTGCCTCCGGCGGCGAGCGTGCATGTCCCGATCGTGGTCCGGCACAGCGGACATGAAACCGGGCCTACTAGTCTTGTGTCGAAATTACTTAACGTAGGGAGGTAATTCTTTCACCACAACTCATTTTTAGATCTGCTCTACAAATCTGCTATCTCAGTCCAAAACCGCATGTTAAAGGTGAACTATTCCCTTTAAATAAGGATATTGTGTGCGATTTAAAGTTAAAATTAAAGTAAGATTTAAAGTTTTAAAAATAATAAAGCGTTTGCTACACATAGAGTCTACCAACGATATGCATTAGCCGTTGTCCGGACGCAGCAATACATATTCTCTTTCATGACTTACAAAATAATTATTTTACTAGAAATAAAACTCAACCATCCCCTGTGCATTAGGTAAGCACTAGTTTGTTGCACCCTTAATTTCACGAAGAATATCTAACTGATGAGTAATGTCTGGCTATTTGAAAATAGCTAATATTCTTATGCATGTCTCAATATCTTTCTTCTTCACTTCAAAATTCCTACAACTGCCTTACACGTCTAATTCTATAAACTGCCTGAACATGAACTTATTGAAAATATATTTGAGTTAATTGGGTAAACGTTCCCGCTGATGGCTATGAATCACACTGAAGTTGTAGCCTTTTGGATGTCATAATTTTGTGCATTTTACGCACATTTCGCTCCTGCCATTTTACCTCAACATCCCTATAAATAGTCTACACTGACGATGCGCCTTGTAATAACCCATTCCATCACCTCGACTCACACGATAATCAGGCCTGTGAAACAGAAGCTGCGCGTTCCGTGGCGGAAGCGAGGTCCTTCCTGCCGTCCTGTGAATGCCCCCGGCAGGTGCAGCCAGTTCGTCATCGTGTGGGCCGTATGGGAGCCGGTTGCACGTGCAACGGGCACGGCACGGCTGCATGTGCCTGGGGGCGGACTCCACGTGTGGGCCAGTGAATGTAACGGTCCCGCTGCGGTTCCGCCAGACCACTCCTTCCTCCCCGTTTCCCCGGTGTCTGAGGGCCACACAGGCCGTCTGGCCGCGTCTGACTCCCACCATACCGCGCTGAGTCCGCGTCGCCCCCCCCGCGACCCCCGGGGAGGGGGGGGGGGGGGGTCCCAAGTTACCCCCCCCCCCCACCTACCGGGTGCCCTGAGCTGTTCATTGGTTGCCAGCGGCGGCGGCGGCCCGGCGGCGACCAACCGATGGTCAGCTGGCCACCGGCCGACGACCGACGGGGCGGGGCGGGGGTCATCGACGATCGACGGGGCGGGCGGCCGAGCGACGTGATAGCCACTGGGTCCGCCGCCACCGATGGGAAGCGACTGGGTGGGGATTTTTATGCACACGGACGGAATTTTAATACCTGTATCTTATGGGTTAGTGGTAATTGCATGCCTTCAGAGAAGGCTGCTGGGTGATTGTCGTTTTCCCGATTGGCGATGGATCCGTGTCAAATGCATGTTAATGTTTGTTTGCAGTTTTAACATTTTCGAATAGAGACCCTGCTGCGAATTTGCGTGACGCCGTCCACGTCGGTCCGCTTAGTTTGTCTTATTACGTTTTGAATACTGGGCCCATTCAGTCATGTTTATCTGATCGGAGGGTACTTGAGTCTCTGAGGGCCCTTGATATAGTTGGGAGTGGGGGAGTGGTGGGGCAGACTGTCTCGAACGACCCTCAAGGGATATTGGAATTTGGACTGCAATATTTTACAATAATTTGGCTGTTAGGGGTTGCCGCTGAAACGTACTTGCAAATACATCAATACAAAACTTGTAAAATACTCCTAAATAATTACAACTTTCATTTAACGGTTGCCGTACCTACATTAAGTTGGACTCTCTTAGCTTGGTTATGTTTGACTATCTTGTTTTCCATCAGAGTTATGCGCAACAGAATTAAGGCGTTCAGCTATTACCATTAACTACATAACATGGTAGGACACGATCTGTAACTCTGTAGACTACATCGTCCCACTATCTGCTCTTAGCGACCAGACGTGCGCGGCTTCACAAACTCACAAACCGACCTCAGGCGCCAACCCAGCCAGTTGCCATAAATGCCGGAGAAGAGAGTCGGCTCTCATGCAACACTCGGGCTTCGGTACCAGGTCAGATACCCAGTGTAGGGCGGTCAGGGGCGACCCACACTGCAAAGTCCGGCAGCAGTGGCGCAGGCCGGGGCCGCCGACGGCCATTAGCGCATTCCAGTGCACGTTGGAGATTGCAGGCCGGACGGGGGCTGCACGCCACGCCACCGGTGCTGCCGCCGCGCCGCGTACGTGACACCGCGCCGCCACCGCCGCCGCGCCACCGCCACCGCGCCGCCGCCGCGCCGCCGCCGCCGCCGCCGACTCCATTACAACACAGAAAAAATGCCGCGCGCTCGCCGACGCTAGCTAGATGAGCGGATGACTTGCACGGCGCGACGGCCAATCAGGACGACGCGGCGGTGGTGGCGGCGGCGGCGTGCTGCCCGTGGGAAGGGGAGGGGTATGATCGCTGATGGCCCGGACACTTCACCACATCCGCACACACGGCCCTCGCGGCCCTCGCGGCTGTCCGGCCCCGTGCGTCCGCTTGGCGATGGAGTGCGGAGGGTGACGGGTTGATTGGCAACAGAGGTGAAATAATCGGCATAAATTTGCAATACACTTGCAGAAAGTTTTGAAGTTATGTCACGAAAAACAATACACAGAAAGTATTTGTATCAGAACTTCCAAACATCACAGGTCACAGGGATTTTGATAGACCAACACTTTCTTTTTTTGGCAGGAAAGCAAAATCTTCCCGCAATTTCGTAGCAAGTTCCTGCCAATTTTTACACCTCTGATCGGGGATGTGCGTGGCCGTTCGCTTTCACAATAGCCCCACGCGCTATCGTGGAAGGGCGCAATGCGAGGCGCATACAACATACCCGATTGTTCGTAATTTGCACGCATAGAAACGCCCACTTGCAGGTCGGTAAACAGGATGGTAATAACCCACAAAGGGCCATTCATCTCCAAGCTGATTTATGCTGAACGAAGATTGCCTGTAATCGGAGCATAAATCCACAAATATATTGGTTGTAGAGCTAGAGGGATTCGAACCAAGCCGCACATACATATCGCATTGATAGATGGGGTCAACAGAACTTACGTAAGACCAAGAGCAGGTAAAACTGGGGAACTAAATTTGTAACCAAGAAGAGGAGAGAGCTGAATTGATTAGAGTCGGTAGTTCCCACGTACCTTGTGTAATTAATGCTGTTTTACAGGCTGGTTTGCTCTGACTATAAAGTTTAAGGGTTCGAAGTTCTTAAGTTTGATAGACGGGAATGGTCACGTGCCTTCCAAGTAGAACGTTGCAGACAATATTGATCGAACCTCGATCCTCGTTGCAGACAATATTGATCTAACCTCGATTTTCTTGCAGACAATATTGATTGAACCTCGATCCTCGTTGCAGACAATATTGATCGAACCTCGATCCTCGTTGCAGACAATATTGATCTAACCTCGATTCTCTTGCAGACAATATTGATCGAACCTCGATCCTCGTTGCAGACAATATTGATCGAACCTCGAATGCGCTAAACATTAACTGTGGAAAACCTCACTGAAGTTCGTTAGTTTTCGAAGAAACAAATGTGTCTGGATTTCTGTGGTCTGGCAGCAAACGATTAAAGTGAGTCACCCGATCATCAAGGGCCACAATAATGTTTAGAGCGATCATCCTTCAGGTTATCGTTAATCGTATCGAAGAGCCAACGATGTTGGTAAAGTATTTATATGCCAATGCCAGACACCAAAAATTTCGCTGTGGTCGCAAAAGGCTGCTATTCATTGACCAGTAAACAACCTTTTTGGGCGATGACCAAGCGGGCACGCTCAGGTAAAGCTAAAACATGTTTGAAATATGAAACGGTACGGGAGCTTTCGTGCGCATTAACCCTATGATGAGTAAAACGTTCAATAGTTTTACCGTGGTTGTACTCTAGTGTGCATAGGAACGTTCAGCTGCATCGGGCAGGTAGTTTCAGAGATAGCAAATAGTGCAGGAAGGCACGTGCGCAGTGAACACGTGACACCGTATTTCTCAAATATAAAAATCCGTATTTCCGTGACTCAAAGGTTCCGCCAAGCGCAAACCTCCTAACAACCCTTCCTAAGCATGTATGCAAATTTTCCCATCGATAGGTCCAGTAGTTTCCGAGCTCTGAAATACGGTGGCACACGTGTGCACGTCCATATTGGTGTACGCCTCGGCACGTCTAAAGCAGCTAATAGTCATGCCCTAACCTACATGCAAAATTTCAGTTAAATAGGTCCAGTAGTTTCGAATATACAAAAAAGGGGTCCGCACGTGCACACGTGCCATGCAACTTCCGATTCATCATGTGGAATATTGCCAGGATGTCAGTCGGGAGCAGCACACCAAATTTCGCCATAATCGGCCTAGCAGTTTCTGAGATACATCATAGGGTGTAACCCGACACCCTTATTTCTTCCACGTGCTCACGTGCGCTCAAGCATTAAGTTTAAATTAGGCATGCAACATACGGGGCATCATTGACTCTTAGCGTAGTTCTTGTTCTTGCCAAATGTGGCCACGCCAACTGTTCTTCTACGTTCTTGTTCTACGCCAAATGTGGTCCAGTTTGAAGAGGCGATGTTATCATCAGGCGCGATTTTCCTCTAAAATCGGCGATTTGACCTGTCACACTTTTGCGCATGTCACACGCTCTGATACCACCCCTATCAAAACGCACCATACCAAAAACAAAATCGATTTGATGGTTCTATCCGATGGTGAAAACTCAATTTCAATCGGAGCAGTGGTTGCAAAGTTATTAGCTTCCGAAACGCGTCTGTACGGCCGGGTCGGGCCGTGTCGAGCCGGGTCGGGCCGCGTCGGGTCGGGTCGGGCCGTGTCGGGCCGGGTCAAATGTAAATTTGTCTAGTAAGTTGACGAGAAATCTCATGGGCGCTTCGCGCCCGCTCGGTAATTACAATGTCGGCGATTTCAGGTACGTTTTATCTAATATTGTATCCTCACCATTTGAATGCTGCACTAAGGAACATGTATGTACACAACACACATTTAAATATTTACATGCATAAGTAACTTGGTGTCAACGTTTTCCTCATTTGAAAAAAAATGGTCATGTGCGGCCTTGACTACTTATATATGCTACAGAGTTGACTAGCATAAGTTATTTAATATGGGAGGAAAATATTTAGTCAGATAATAATGGAAAGGGTATGCAGACCAAACTGGCGCGCGAGCACAGTGCAACGGCTTCGAAGCTTGCTTATTCTCGATGTTCAGACTGTGGGGTTTCGCCTCACCTGGTTAGGGAAGAGCATCCGATGTCTGTCGAAATTGAAGCCATTATAATTCTGCATGCCATAGCTGCAATTCATTTCACTCCTTCGTCGCCTTTAGGGCAGCTTCCCAGTACCTCACACCCAAGCACCACACCGGCTTTGCCACAGAGTAAATTAGCCCAACCTCTTACTGCCTCTCCGATTCATCGATGTCCCTGGGCCATTTCCACCACTCCCACTACTGTTCACGTTCTCAGTTTGGTTTGTATGGAACGTTCCTGAGTAACACTTGTCTTAACGTCGCTGCCACCGCCTCGTCGCGCCTGTTTCTTCCGCGCGTCGCGCCGGTGCGACCAAACCCATTCACTACGTCCGCACCGAGGTTCGACCCAACACAGTCACCCACAGTCACTCAGGCAACTTTAAGAGTGAATACTTCGACTATGTCTCGATTCGTCGTAACCAATTGTTTGGCACCTCTGTGTACCACTGGTTTCAGTTTAAAACCATCACTTCCTCTGCACCACGGTCTCTTCAAGCTGGAAGATCAGCACAAATTGCCTCCACATCTATGGAGCTCCACCTTGCAGCTGCTATCCTGGTTGCTGTCTATCCTGGCTGCCTGTACTGTCCTTGGCCTCTTCGAAATCCCGCGTCAACGCTGCACCTTCCACATCCCTGTCCCTTTCCGGGTCTCGGGCTCACTCTCCCAAGCGCCGACACCAAAAGCCTGTCCGCACACCAGTCAGCAAGCTCTGCACAGAGTCCCTCGAGGAACAGCTCACGACGCTGTCCGTCTTCGGAGCTGGCCCAGCCACGACAGTCGGCCATCGTCTGCCGCAGCCGACTCGCTCCGTCGACACCGACGCGGCCCCGTCGCCGTCGGCGCAGCGTCGCGTCGGCGCGGCGGCAGCGTCGGTGGCGGCGCGACTCGCACGGCGGCTTTGGTAAACACGGTGCAGGTAAATATACGGCTGGTCGGTGGCTTTTAAATAGCAGGGCCTTCCGGTGGGCGGCGGTGTTACCGCAGGAGATGTTACCGAGGTGTTACCGCCCCAGGCAAGGTTGCTGTTCGGTCTGCTGAGGCTTTAGGCGGTGGCGGTACTCTAAAGCTCCAGGCAAGGCCGGTGGGTTAGTGAACGATGTCATGATCGGAGGCAAAGTTGGATTATCAGCTTTATATGCACACGCAATCTCATAGCAGACCGGTATTGGATACGATACATAATAGAGGTACGCCTATATTTAATACGAACTGCTAACCTGCACTTTGGGCTTCAAGTCATTCAACACGTCATTTAGAGTTCATTCAATTGTTGCATGATGGTTGAGTGATCGACGTTTAATCTGGTGTATGTTTTATTTATATTTAGCTTCCTTTATTATTCTGCTGCTGCCATCTGTAATTCCCCAGACAAACTATTTCAGGCGCCACGATCTAAAAGATCGATCTCTGCGCAGGAATGCCCCACAATCAACTACGCCATGCATCCTACAGTACGATCGAAAGTATTCGAAGTCATTCGAGCATCTATTTGACTCGCTAAAAAGCATGCAGCCCACGTTCAGCCAAAGGCGACGTTATCTTCCCAGTGCTGGACAGCTGAATCAGTCCAGCGCAAGTCTCCCTCGTTCATCTCCTGCAGCTCGCTCCTCGTTCTGCCCACTTCAACTGGTTCGCATGACCCTAGGCTTTCGATTCAGGAACTGGGAGCCAAGAACTGGGAACCGAGAGCCAGGAACCGGTAACCGGGTACTGGGAGCCAGGAGCTGCAACTGGTCCTCGCTCACCTTCCGATCGTATTAGCCAACAATCGCCTGCCACCAGACCCGGGGCCTTATTCCATGTGCGGGCGCTGATCCCGTCAATCGCGACACACACGGAACACAGACCCAGTCCCGTCGGATCGACTTCACTCCAGACCCGGGGCCTTATTCCATGTGCGGCCGCTGATCCCGTCAATCGCGACACACACGGAACACAGACCCAGTCCCGTCGGATCGACTTCACTCCAGACCCGGGGCCTTATTCCATGTGCGGCCGCTGATCCCGTCAATCGCGACACACACGGAACGCAGACCCAGTCTCAGGTCAGGTGCTCAGTTGACCTCAGTGGGGTCAGCGGAGATATCGTTTGCGCTGCCGGCGGGGCCGCCGAGTACCCGAGATCAAACAGAAGCTGATCCCTCAACAGGGCGATGCACTGTGAGAACACTCCGGATTGGTGGGCTCATTTTAGGCTTTGGGATATAGCTTCGTACCCCGGCAATCAGCATACATGACAGGAAATCTGAGGATAATAGCCAGGCCGGAAACGGGGGAAAATTAGGCGTAATCACGATTTTGGCATAGACAGAAAGGATTAGCTATACAGACAGTAAATAGTTGTGGTCCAGGTCCATAGAGATTTCGGTGAATTAATCGTAGCTAATCCTGGGAGTTTGCCCTTGAATAGGATTTGGGCTCATTAGGCTTTATTATCTTTTTCAATGCTTTGACCTGTCTTTTCTGGTTACCATAGTTTAGTAAATATAATGCTGGTTATTTCATCGCATGATTTTATATCAACTGTCAGCCATATTCAGAGGCGTAGGGAGGATTTCGCCCAGGGGGGGGGGGGTATATGGGATCAGAGGACCCTCGTAGCCAAGTGGGGGGGCCCACATAATTTAAACAGTACAGAATGTTGTATGTTGTAAAACAACGACAACAAAGTTTTCGACAACGAAAATTTAAGTGTATTTTTATTTTATTTTAGGGAGTAAAAAACTACAAATTTCGAAAATCCGAGATAGCTATTTTGAATATAATGTCATTTAATTTCTTTCGGAATTTTATATTTGCAATTTGCTTCAAAACTCGAATTTCTACAATTTGTCAAACATTTATTGTTTTTCCACCAAAAATGACATGACATGACGTGATTAAAATGTTATTATCTCCCAAAGTACTTCACTATTTGCATTGAAATATTGTGATAAGACGTATAATTTATGCAGCATAATGTAAATGCAAATGTAAGCTGAGGCGTCTTGCGGCCGCCTGACACCATCCAAAACACTGGAGCCTTCGGCCCCAGGGGGCCCTCCCTCGCTCGGTCCCTCGCTCGCTCGGCCTGGCCTCCAGGGGGTGGGGGGGAGGGGAGCATGGGCCCCTTATCCCCCCCTTGCCTACGCCCTTGGCCATATTGGACCCAAGCGATTCATTCTTTGGTCATTATAAGCTCATTGTGGCTGCTATAGATAGTGATGGCTATCTATGTTATTTCCTGAGAACTGAGTACCTAATGCAATTACTTTATTTACTCTTAGTATTTATGAGCTCATTTCTGCTTCATTTCTTGTGCTCAGGCATGTACTAATTCATTTCATATTTGTTTTCTTCGAAGAATCAAGTCACTTAAATTTACATTTGAATTACCAAGAAAGCCCAAACTAGCCTGGTTGGGCTAACCAGTCTATTTTGGTGCAATAAAACATGTATTCACAGCAGTACTAGCCACTGAATCTCTTGGCGACGTCCACACAACGACTCCCTCGTCCCTCCCTAGAGAGGCGTCCCGCTCCCCCGGTGACCCCAAACCTCTGTCCGGGCGGCTAGCCGCCGGGCGTCTCCACCCGTCCTGAATAAATACCTCGGGCCGGCGGGCCGGTGTGCCCCTCTGTCTCGTCCCCCTCCCCCGCACCTGAGCCAACGCCCCGAAAAGGACAAACACGTCTGAAACGTCTGCGAGAGAATCGCCGCACCCAGTACTGAGTTCCGAGGTAAACACGCATGCACACAACATTTGGTTAGCCCGCTTTTCCTTGCTATCCCGGCGCTGCGACCGAATCCCCGGGATCGTCCGGGGTACCGAATCCCCGGGATCGTCCGGGGTACCGAATCCCCGGGATCGTCCGGGGTACCGAATCCCCGGGATCGTCCGGGGTAACGAATCCCCGGTATCGTCCGGGGTACCGAATCCCCGGGATCGTCCGGGGTACCGAATCCCCGGGATCGTCCGGGGTACCGAATCCCCGGGATCGTCCGGGGTAACGAATCCCCGGGATCGTCCGGGGTACCGAATCCCCGGGATCGTCCGGGGTAACGAATCCCCGGGATCGTCCGGGGTACCGAATCCCCGGGATCGTCCGGGGTACCGAATCCCCGGTATCGTCCGGGGTAACGAATCCCCGGGATCGTCCGGGGTACCGAATCCCCGGGATCGTCCGGGGTAACGAATCCCCGGGATCGTCCGGGGTACCGAATCCCCGGTATCGTCCGGGGTAACGAATCCCCGGGTTCGTCCGGGGTAACGAATCCCCGGGTTCGTCCGGGGTACCGAATCCCCGGGATCGTCCGGGTACCGAATCCCCGGGATCGTCCGGGGTACCGAATCCCCGGGATCGTCCGGGGTACCGAATCCCCGGGATCGTCCGGGGTACCGAATCCCAGGGATCGTCCGGGGTACCGAATCCCCGGGATCGTCCGGGGTACCGAATCCCCGGGATCGTCCGGGGTACCGAATCCCCGGGATCGTCCGGGGTACCGAATCCCCGGGATCGACCGGGGTACCGAATCCCAGGGATCGTCCGGGGTACCGAATCCCCGGGATCGTCCGGGGTACCGAATCCCCGGGATCGTCCGGGGTACCGAATCCCAGGGATCGTCCGGGGTACCGAATCCCCGGGATCGTCCGGGGTACCGAATCCCCGGGATCGTCCGGGGTACCGAATCCCCGGGATCGTCTGGGGTACCGAATCCCAGGGATCGTCCGGGGTACCGAATCCCCGGGATCGTCCGGGGTACCGAATCCCCGGGATCGTCCGGGGTACCGAATCCCCGGGATCGTCCGGGGTACCGAATCCCCGGGATCGTCCGGGGTACCGAATCCCAGGGATCGTCCGGGGTACCGAATCCCCGGGATCGTCCGGGGTACCGAATCCCCGGTATCGTCCGGGGTACCGAATCCCCGGGTTCGTCCGGGGTACCTAGTGTCACAGCAATGCCGCCGCCGCTGGCTTGGCTAGCTAAGCTGCCTGCTCCTGTTAATCGCTCTACAACCGCTGGTAAATGACTCGTCTGACTCTACAGGCGCAGTTATCGCTCTACAACCGCTGGTAAATGACTCGTCTGACTCTGCAGGCGCAGTTATCGCTCCACAACCGCTGGTAAATGACTCGTCTGACTACAGGGGCAGTTAACGCTCTACAAGCGCTGGTAAATGACTCGTCTGACTCTACAGGGGCAGCTGCCTGCGCCAGGCTCGTGTGAACTGAATGGCGGGTGTTCCCAGAAGTCGGGTGATTGACTCAGAGCGCTGGCAAATGACTCGTCTGACTCTCGCCAGGCTCGTGTGCACTGGCTGACGGGTGTTTCCAGAAGTCGGGTGATTGACTCAGAGCGCTGGTAAATGACTCGTCTGACTCTCGCCAGGCTCGTGTGCACTGGCTGACGGGTGTTCCCAGAAGTCGGGTGATTGACTCAGAGCGCTGGCAAATAACTCGTCTGACTCTCGCCAGGCTCGTGTGCACTGACTGGCGGGTGTTCCCAGAAGTCGGGTGATTGACTCAGAGCTCAGAGCGTGATTGAGGGTGATTGGGTGAGGGTGATTGACTCAGAGCGCTGGCTGCACAGCTCGCGGCCTGATTACCGGCCAGCTGCATTCTCCGCCAACATTCTCTCAGCCACGCGGTGCTCGTCAAATTTGGTTTATGGAACTACAAACGGGCATCGGGTGAGCCTCGTAAAGGCACTATCAATAAAATCATGGTGGATGGGATAGTCATTCCCTAAAAGACGGGTTAATATAGTGGCGGGTTATAATGCAAGGAGCTGATTTCGCGCAGGCGCAGGCTGACCTGGACGTAACCGAAGTATGCCGAGTGCGCTCTGCTGACGTAGGCCTCGGCGGGATCGTATCTCGGCTCTCTCGCGGATCGTTTCGGCGCGGTTTGGTCGTAACCACTTCGCCAGTCCTGTGCGTGGATAGCACACGTTCGCTCCCGCCACGTCCACACACTCGCTCCTTGCGTGTGTAATTATTGTCCATATAATCACCCGTAATGATCCCGACAGTGAAATCCGTCAGGCTTCGCCGGCCAAGCGGAAAAAATCGTAGCACGGGGCCGGCGCGCACGCGACCCCAGCACCATCTATGAGCGAGAGCGTGAACTACTCGACAGAAGGTCAGTGGGCGGTAGGGAACTCCATCAAAAGACAATTCCCCAGGGCCATGCTTAGTAAAGACGGAGATGCGCTAGATTCCATCTGGAGCACCCTGATCTTTTAATTCGGACAACAAAGAGGCTATATGAACCGACGCGTGTATGGCGGTTGGGCCTCATTAATTATATAGCAGCGTGCCTCACATTCTTGAGGGTAATTATTCCGCGATACGCCAAGATTGATCCATATTTTATCCCGTGATAACTGTTAGTGCCCTTATTATTTTACGATGGAGGAGATGCATCCACGTATAGTCAGTCGGCCGAGTCGAGGGGATGCGTAATTGCTTACGTAGGGGTGGCTCTCGAGTGGCCATTGATTCCAGATGTGCTCGACAAGTGCCTTGTTGGATTTATGAAATTATAAACGACCATTGTGCAATCAGGGGTCGGGATTATTAACACCGAGCGAGGCAGGGGTGACATATCAGACATCCAATTATAATTCGGAGGGTTGATCGTGGAAACTTGAACGGTAAGGCGAACGATAGCATGACGTCGGATTAAATCGTCTCTATCTGGGACAGACACACGGTACTGATCAAAGTTAGGAGTAACTCGGCCAGAAACTGTATCAGCAGTCTTTTATAGCTTGTACCTGATGTTCACAACTCATTAACGAATCCCATCTGACAACGGACATTAGACCAGTCTTCTCTCGAATCACAGAGGGCCTTTCTTACCCTTTCAGATGTCTCATGCTACGGGTAGCGAGTTGTACGGACTCTCCCGGTTTGAGCTCCTCTATCACAACTCCTATCACGCAAGAACAGATTGAAACGATCTGTTCCTACCTTTCTAAGATAAGGGAGAAGTAGGATATTGGCACGGCATTGGCGCCCTACCCTTTCGATCCCGCCCATAAACAACAAACCCCACTACACCCCTTCGACCCACAGCGTTCGCTCGGGACCGCGGCTAGACCCCGCACCAGCACCAGCACCGGCACCAGAGCCTTTACCCGAGCTCAAAGCACCTCACCGGCCGCGCCGGCCGCGCCGGGCCGCGCCGGGCCGCGCCGGGCCGCTCTGGCCGCGCCGGCCGCTCTAGACACGTCGGACGGATTAATAGCTTGTTTGGCCGGCCTGCTCCTACAGTGACCGAGGTAATTACACATTGGGACAAGCAGCATGTCCCGGCACAGCGGGAACGCCGGCCAGAGGAGCGCGCCGCCGCCGCCGCCGCCGCCGCCTCTTCAGGGGTAACGATCCCCGCCGACCGGCCGGGGCTGCGCGCAGGAGAAGCGGGCCGAAATAATACGAGACGGACGCGTTTGAACTGAAAGGTATTTGTAGAAGAATGCTGTTCCAGCAGGGCAGTGAATGTTAATGAACAAACAAAGGCGACTAGAGGAGCTATTAGTGATACACTAGATTGTACGATTAGCCTGATTAGTAACTGTAATTTGTATGTAACTTTGAAACAGCTGAATATGCCAGTTCAATTTGGGGCTAATGGTTTCGATCAGGTTCATATGGCAGAATGCGTAGGTCGCAATGCCTGTCTCTTTAAACCTGGTATATACAACTAGATCGTATATTTTTGTATATACCTACTTAGTAGTCGTGCCCAGATCTCCAGATCTAAATCCAGATCTAGGGACAAAATCGATCAAAACCAATAATGGTTTATCTTCTTTACGTACCAGCTCTACCGTCTTTCTAATGAGTCTCGGTCAGCTAAATTAAACAGCAGAGCTTTTGCTGGAGAGCCAGATCAGAATGGCGTGCCCCGGGCAGTACATACTCTCCACATCATAACATGAATCACATGAGTCACTGATGACTCCAGTGGTACCCACATGCGTCACTGATGACTCCAGTGGTACCCACATGCGTCACTGATGACTCCAGTGGTACCCACATGCGTCACTGATGACTCCAGTGGTACCCACATGCGTCACTGATGACTCCAGTGGTACCCACATGCGTCACTGATGACTCCAGTGGTACCCACATGCGTCACTGATGACTCCAGTGGTACCCACATGCGTCACTGATGACTCCAGTGGTACCCACATGCGTCACTGATGACTCCAGTGGTACCCACATGCGTCACTGATGACTCCAGTGGTACCCACATGCGTCACTGATGACTCCAGTGGTACCCACATGCGTCACTGATGACTCCAGTGGTACCCACATGCGACATACCTCTGCCGACTGGCCGTCCATTTGTCGGACGTTCAGGTCCGTTTTGTCGTGTGTCACCGCCGCCGGCTGGCTGGCCAGTGACGCATCATGCCACTCTGATTATAGACATAACCCGACCGGCGTCTGCCGCGACATGTCGGGGTCACATCGGGTCAGCAGGCCCGCCCCCGGCCGGCCGCGCCGCGCGCCGTCACTGCGCCATTACACGTCGCGATTACACGCCGCCGCGCGTCGCACAGCGCCATTACTCGTCGCCGCGCGTAGCCCGGCCGCGCATTACAAACAGCAATTTGCGGGCAGCAGTGCCGACGGCTCGCCGTCCGGCTGGATGGCCAAATTGCCCGGTGTCTGCCCGCGCCTGCCCTGTTTACCCGTGTCAGCCTGTCTCGGCTCGTCTCGCCCTTCCTCAGCCCACGTCTCGGCTCGTCTTGGCTCGTCTCGCCCTGTCTCAGACCACGTCTCGGCTCGTCTCGCCTGCCTCAGACCACATCTCAGCCCGTCTCGGACCGCCTCAGACCACGTCTCAGCCCGTCTTGTCCCGCCTCAGACCACGTCTCGGCTCGTCTCGGCCCGTCTCGTCCTGCTTCAGACCACATCTCAGCCCGTCTCGTCCCGCCTCAGACCACGTCTCGGCTCGTCTCGGCTCGTCTCGTCCTGCCTCAGACCACGTCTCAGCCCGTCTCGTCCTGCCTCAGACCACGTCTCGGCTCGTCTCGGCTCGTCTCGTCCCGCCTCCGACCACGTCTCGGCTCGTCTCGGCTCGTCTCGGCTCGTCTCGGCTCGTCTCGGCTCGTCTCGGCTCGTCTCGGCTCGTCTCGGCTCGTCTCGTCCCGCCTCAGACCACGTCTCGGCTCGTCTCGGCTCGTCTCGTCCCGCCTCAGACCACATCTCAGCCCGTCTCGGCTCGGACGTCGCACGGGAGGCGGTGCGGTGTCGGTCGTCCCGGGATCCCTGACGCCAACACTGATCGGCAGTCATGACGGCAGTCGGCCGCCAGCCGTCAGACGGCGGAGGCGCATTCCATGGTAGAGATGTGGCGTCGGCCGCCACCTGGCTGGTGCCGAGAGCGCACGGTAATTTGGACCGCACGCCAGGCCCCACGGCCGAGACAGCCGACTTTAAATACATGCTTTCTGTTAATTGTATGTGATGGGTGACAGAGTATACGCCCAAGAGAATGTGGGTTGCCCCAGATGTTGCGGTGGGAACAGGTTAGCGTTGAATCAAGCAAACAAGGACATGGCTATTCTGAATGCCTTATGGAAAAGGGCTCTTTGATTTTGGAAAGAAGTCGATGTAGCGACTGCAAGTAGGGCGGGACACTTGCAACTTTCACTTTTATTGTATGGGAATAAGTCTTACCCGCATGGTAAACGCAAAGATGATCAGTGCACGCACTCTGACTATTAGTTTAATGGCCGAGTGTGACCAGAGCAAATCGTGTAAGGCCTCATGCAGTACATTTACATGATTGTTTTTCACGTTAACACACTCATCGTGCCTGGCCATTTAGCCTTTGAAGACGGAGCTGCAATTGGCGGGCAAAGGTCACGATGCAGAGTTAATTTCCTCCCTGATCATGGGAACGTTCCTGGTACCCGACCTTTCGCAATGTCTGACTCCTGCAGTCTAGTTCGAAATGTGCATATGTTCGCACACGTGCTGGAGGCGGCAGGGCTTTTTCGAATAACCATGATGCGTTGCATTAACCCACGCCCTACGGGAGCTTTTTTCACCTTCGCCCTACGGAGGGGGGGGGGGGGGGTCCTAAAAAGACCCCCCTGTTAACTCCAAACCAAGCAATATAGAGCAACGGAGTAAGAACCAATATGTTGCCTGTCATCGGTATGCAATTTTTAGGTTTCGGGTCAACGAGTGACCTTCCAGGTCAAGTGAATGACCTCGATCGACCACGTCCAGAACAGCGATTTGCTCTGTCAGAAAACCTCAAAATTAGAAATTGATAAATGTAAATAAAAAGGCATGTTCCTAGACCATTTTTTTCCCGGAAATACAGAAAAGGTAATTATTTATTCGTATCTGGTCAAACAAAGGTCTGGTCAATCAAATCGTCAAGCATATATGTAAACTAAATGATAAACTAACATGATAAATCGGATGCAGTCGTCAATCAAGCTGAAATTTCGACGGTTAAGGTGAGTCCCATACAAAATAATCCACTTTGTCCTCAGTGACTGTACAGTGTACAGTGTGCAGAGCACGTACATACGTACAGCACAGCCGACATTTCCAGTGTACTCATTACGTATGCCCTTGTATGACTCTGGGTGGGACGAAATGAGGGGTTCAGTAATGCACTGCATTAGCTGAAATACTCGCCCAGTGCCAGCTAATAAGACGTGTCATTCCATGGGAGAGTGACATGCATGTTTGCTATAATCATGGTAATGAAAAGTCATTGAGGAAATTATTGCATGTTTGCTATAATCATGGTAATGCAAAGGTCATGGAGGAAATTATTGAAAATACATGCATTATTTGCAACTTCTCATGCTGTTAAACATCGAGTATTTCATATTATTAGGTTCAGCAAACTGTTCAACCTCAGCTGTTTTTTTTTCGTAGAACAAATTCACACATAATACAAATGCATGCAAGTGTCTGCAACTAATAATGTGCTATAAATGCCGCCGAGTATGCTAAGTATTGTTCACCGATCCAACCCAGCAATTGCACGCAGCTTAATTCCTGTGCATGCTCACATATTGCATGATTACACATGCTGACAGGCAACAAGATTTTATCGTTGCAATAAATCAAGTCTGAACCTTTCGATTGGATGGGCTTCTGAGATCAGAGTCCTTCAGCTAGCAGAACTCGTTGCGTGAAATCAGACATTTACCACTCGATGGCACAATTCCTGCTCACTGACAGAATATCGAGTCGAAAACTGAATTGCGACAAAGCCTTGGAAGTACGATCCTCCCCGTCCAGTTGACCTTAACCGAACGCAGCCGCTGCCACAGATAACAGGTCACCACAGTCAAGTGCAAATACATAGCATGAGTCCAATGATGCTCCCTTAGGTAGCACCCGGTAGCTCACTTCCTTGATTCGACGCCAATAAAATAGACCTTAGGCGATTCCTACTGCTCTATACCGTCTGATGCTGTATGTTCTGCTACCCAGTCCAACCCAGTCCACAATGTATCACGCGGTGTATGTATACACCTATGCCCGGGAGGCATGTTAAGTGTGTACCTGCACTTGTCAGTATATATGCACCTGATGCACCTGACGCAGCCGCGGAGTAAGGGCCTGTCGTTTTTCTGGTCCGTCTGCCGAACATTACCCGGCCCGTCTGCCGAACATTACCTGGCCCGTCTGCCGAACATTACCCGACCCGTCTGCCGGACATTACCAGGCCCGTCTGCCGAACATTACCTGCCCCGGTGCTTTGCCCGTGTTTTCTGTGAACGGCCGGCCCATTCCGTATTCAAACAGGGGGGCCGGCGCGGCCAACACACGAGTCAATCACCGCTAATGACGAGGTGGGCGCAGGTGGAGCGGCGCCGGGCTGCATCTGAGCCGCTGTGTACCGGCCTGCGACGCGGCCCCGCCTCCACCTCACTGCGCCGGCCAGGGACGGCGTCCCCCGCGCATTACCCCCATCATCAATTACCGCGCCCGGGCCGGGCTCTATCATTTCTGCGCGCGGCCGCGGAGCCGGCACCGGAGCGGCCCGGGGTCAGGCGGGGTCAGCGCGTGGCCCCGCCCACTTCCTGTCGCAGTGCTCTGACCGCGGAGAGGCGGTACCGGCACTGGCACCGGGGATGACCTATAGGTACGGTGACCACGTGTTGGATATGTTGATCGTCTGTGGGGAAACGCAGGCGCGAAGCAAGTGCGGATCAGCAGGGAGGCATACATATACGTAACTGCAGGATGTTGAGACAAATTGTCCGGAATTGGAATGACCTTAGGAGGTAGTATATATGCACCATGATTGTCAGACAAAGGACAATGAGGGGATGGAGATGTGTTGTATCTGGAACGAAATGGAAATAGAAGCGATCTGTACATGGAAAGTGTTCTAGATATGTGACAATAATTACGATTTAGGACGGGCACTTTGTGCATTGAGGAAAGCGCTGTGTCATGAAATCCACCGAGCTAATCATTCGTCCTCTGTACGAACCTTGGCATCGTTTAAATGACTTTACAAACCAGACATTGTTGTAGCTTATTGCTCAGGTCATTAACAACAATTTGTATTTTTCTTGTCATTGCTAATGATGTGAAAATGACGTTACTATTAACTGCCTGTAGCGTCGCAACCATTTGAATTACACTAAGACGTAAATGCACGCAATCATTTATCACTAAAACGCGTGACAAAAATGCATGGCAATTATAATTTCCCGACACTGCTTTTTCGTTGGCCCCTAACGGGAAAAACTTGCCCAATTTTATCTGCGGGATATAACATTGACTCAAAGGCAACGTTCCATTAACGTTTCTGCACCTTTGACAATATAGAAAGTATATAACCAAAATCGTGAATATTGATTCATCCTCCAATAAAATGAACATGCATGGCCAAAGTTTAAACGTCCTACAAGAACACCGTGTTTTGAAGCATTTCTCTAATTTCACACCATCAGTTGAAGTTCCAAGATGTGCTCCGACCGCGGTAGTACATTGTTTGTCAACATCTCCACCGTAAGAAGCACAACACTCGTCACGCGCCGTGACGCGTTACGCTGAGCGTGTCACGTCACGGCCGGCCGCTTGACTGGCACGCGGGGCAGCGTCGCGTCACGTCACGTCTCCGCCGCGTTGCGTGACGCCGCGCTATGGACGTCTGCTGACGCGGCAGTCACGGCGTCTTGTCGCGCGCGTTGTTCTCTGTCACCACGGCCAGCCGCTGACGATCGGACGATCACGCTTTGGTCGTGGACTGATCACCCGGCGCCGACCGGCGCACGCGCCGCCACCGCCGCGCGCGGCAAAAACGACGCGCCGACGCGCCACCAAAGCGCGCCGCTTTCGCCGGCGGCGGCGGTGGCGGCGCGGAGCAATGAGGGACGCCGCGGGAATGTGTTTACCTCGTCGACGCTCCGTATTTATTGTGTATCATTGTCCGTCCGGGAGGAGTGTAATCTGGTCAAACAAAAATGGCCCCCGTCGACAACGAGACGGTTGACGGAGTCGCTGATGACCCGGGTAAAAACAGCGCCGTTTTTGTACCCTCAGCCGTCAACGGTTAGCTGGCAGGCTGCTTTGTTCTCTCAGAGGGGTGAGCATCGTATAAAGCAATGACGTTTGCACTGGACTGGTTCGAAACGTAGCCGGGCCGGCTTAATTTGTTTATTCCATGGGGTTGATTGGCCCGTGTAAAAGTGTTACTGCGGCTCGGGGCCGTTAAGACACAAGCGATCGTATTCTTGCATTCTTTCGCATATACGAGTGGCTAAATTACCACGATTATCACCGGGCGATGGACACTTTCGCCCTCGCCCATCACTCGCGCCTTTCCAACGTTTTCCCAGCCGCTCAGCGCCGGCGGCGAAAACCGAAGTAAAAGTCGCACCACAGCCAGCCGATGAACGGTGATTATCGCTTAAAGACACTGTTTACGTCGCACATTAATCATTGTTGGTTTACAGGGGGAATGACGACAGCCTCAGCAAGTCGTATTGTCACTAAGTACTAGCAATACGACGACTAACAAAGCCCGGGCAACGTCGCAAATCGACGCCAGATTCGCGACACGGATCTTGGATCGCTCATGCCACCTGGCCCCCATTTCTCGTTACCACAGTCACCCACCGAGCCGTGTCGCGCTGTCCTGTCCCCAGCCATAAACTCCAGTGACAGCCCGCTGGAGAGAGCTCAAAGAGTAACACGTCGTCACCATTGTCCGACTGGCTAAAGCCGGCGGCCGAAGCCTGTGGACGTCGCTCGGAGCCTGGCGCGACACGGCCTCAAGGAAGCGTCCAGCGGTGCGCTGCCAGTCGGGGGTGCTCTGTGACGTCAGAGGTCGCCCTGCTCCGCGAGCCGTAAACCGCTCAGCCCGGCAGCCGGCCGACGTCTGTATACTATGCACCGAGCGGTGTGCACAGGACAGGATGCAGTGTGCACAGAAGTTGACAGAACAGGATGCAGTGTGCACAGAAGTTGACAGGACAGGGTGCAGTGTGCACAGGACAGGGTGCAATGCACACAACAGGCCCATCCCTGTGGCTGCGCGAGGTGCACTGCACGCCACCAGCAAGGAACGCAGTGCAGATGCGTTCGTATTTGTTTACGGGCTTTGTTTTTGCAAAGAGGTCAACGGCAGGGTTCGTGCTTACTGGTCATTTGTCATGTGCAGAATGGCTGTTGCTATGTTTGTTTTTGACTGCGCCTTTGCATGTGAATCGATGTAATTGTCGGTGGTCTAAAAATAAAGGTAAATAAATCAACAAATAAACAAGAGCATGCAATAATTGCAGAAGAGCTGCCTCCTAATCGTTCTCTGATGCCGTTCTTTATGATGCATCTGTCTATAATATGCACCTTGTGCTATTCACAATATGATTTGATACAACAGTTGTATCAGAGCATCACCAGACACGGGTCGCCGTTATGCACTTTCGAACTGGGATAGTTTAATAATGAACCATACCGATGCATTGTCAGAGATAAACACAATAAGAAACAGAACCAGATTATCATCTGCCTCAGTTACTTCAAACAGAGCAATGATACTGACAGAGTACCAGACTGACAAAGCAGAGCAATGATACTGACAGAGTACCAGACTGACACAACAGAGCAATCATACTGACAGAGTACCAGACTGACAAAACAGAGCAATGGTACTGACAGAGTACCAGACTGACAAAACAGAGCAATGATAATGACAGAGTACCAGACTGACACAACAGAGCAATGATAATGACAGAGTACCAGACTGACAAAACAGAGCAATGGTACTGACAGAGTACCAGACTGAGAAAACAGAGCAATGATACTGACAGAGTACCAGCCTGACAAAACAGAGCAATGATACTGACAGAGTACCCGACTGACACAACAGAGCAATCATACTGACAGAGTACCAGACTGACAAAACAGAGCAATGATACTGAGAGAGTACCAGACTGATAAAACAGAGCAATGATAATGACAGAGTACCAGACTGACAAAACAGAGCAATGATACTGACAGAGTACCAGACTGACAAAACAGAGCAATGATAATGACAGAGTACCAGACTGACAAAACAGAGCAATGGTACTGACAGAGTACCAGACTGACAAAACAGAGCAATGATACTGACAGAGTACCAGACTGACAAAACAGAGCAATGATACTGACAGAGTACCAGACTGACAAAACAGAGCAATCATACTGACAGAGTACCATACTGACAAAACAGAGCAATGATACTGACAGAGTACCAGACTGACAAAACAGAGCAATGATACTGACAGAGTACCAGACTGACAAAACAGAGCAATGATACTGACAGAGTACCAGACTGACACAACAGAGCAATGATACTGACAGAGTACCAGACTGACAAAACAGAGCAATGGTACTGACAGAGTACCAGACTGACAAAACAAAGCAATGATAATGACAGAGTACCAGACTGACAAAACAGAGCAATGATGCTGTCAGAGTGCCAGACTGACAAAACAGAGCAATGATACTGACAGAGTGCCAGACTGACAAAACAGAGCAATGATAATGACAGAGTACCAGACTGAAAAAACAGAGCAATGATACTGACGACGCAGGAGTACCAGTGCACTATGATGCAACTGTAGGTCAAAACTGGCCATAACCTCTAGATCGAAAACTAATTGAGATAGAAGGATAATTTTGCGTTCAAATGAAAGCCATGAGTGAGGGGAGCCTAAAAATTGTCAGTGTATGCCAGGTCAGGTCAGGTCATTGACCTATGACGTCATGACACAAGGTTATAACTTATATCATGCTGAGCATGCAGTTGGTTTGCTAATTCGCCTCCTAGGACTATGGCTGGACGAAATAGGACGTGCAATCATGATGCAAGTTTAACTGAGCTGATTGATACATGTTCTAAGCTGATGTCATGACCCTTTTCAGGTCAACTGAGGTCATTAACCTGATATTGCCTTTTGCGTTCTTGAGTAGTTCTAAGGCTGATTCTAGGCGCTGATTCCGAAAATGGTATTAATTTCACTCTATTTCCAGCCCTTCATTTAGGCATAATATGATTATAATGAAATGCTATTTTTTTACCCCTAAAAATACAAATAAACCGTTTTTTCAAGAAAAAATCCCCAAATCACAATTTTCTCAATATGAAAAAGAAACTGAATATTGAAGCAAGTTTTCTGGCTTTTGTGACCAGATACAAACACATAAATGCCACCTCTGTATTTCTGAGACAAAACTGGTCTATAAACACGCCTTTGTTAAATAGATCAATCAATTTCAAATTTTGAACTGATATCGCCTGAGCTTGACCATTATATGGGGTCAGGTTCTAAGGGCCATTATATGGGGTCAGGTTCTAAGGGCCATTATATGGGGTCAGGTTGTGAAAATGGCTACTACTATCGAATTTTACGTGTAAAATAACCCATAAGACATGTGTCGCATGACTTTCGTAGACCTCTTTCCAATAGTGACCTTTTGTCACCTAACCCTGACCTTGACCGTTGCTTACAATTTCACTTTCGCCTATGCGGGAGATGTATTCTATCTTTGCGAGCACTTTGTGCGATAATAGTCGCAATCTAAGATTTTGAATGGAAAGTATGGTCCATCAACTCAAATACCTCGATTTTTACCTTTGACCTGACCGTGACCTGACATGTGACCTTATTTTGACAACGTCGCGTTTTCTGCAGATGCATCTCATAGAGAGCTTTCGATTGCCGTCTCGCACGTCTCGCTGAGATTATTGGTTCGGAAGATAACAAGGGTGCAGAATCTGCCCCCCCCCCCCCCCCACCCCCAGGGCCGGGCACGAAAACATTCCACTAAAACAGCCATAGCGTCGGTTTGCACATTGTCTACCAGATAATGTTTTCACAGGCGTATCAAGAACATGTTCACAGTGCTCATGCAATCTTCCGCTAGTGGGTTCTGGTTATGCAAATGTTTGTAAAGTTAAATAACCATCATATGTTGCATGTAAATAATGCTGCCAAAATATGTTTACATAAAGTAAAGTAACATGCCTAAAACACTAGCTACGATGTTTTCCGGTTGCAAAAGACTTTGCACATCTCAATGAGTGTTAAGACATACATGCATTACGGTATTTTGTATTATAACAATTAGTAGACGTCATTTCAAATCATATGCACTTTTTCGCTGCGCCGGCGTCATGAGGCGGTATACAGAGCGCCTCGACTTTCAACATTTGTATAGCAGCTATGATGTGAGAAAGATAACTCTACCAAGTGTCGTCCAATGCTCCAAGTATCCCTCTTTCAGAAAATAATAGGTTTAAGCTGTTTCCAATCAGTCAAAATTTTAGGTTTAGGCCAGTTTTGAACGCCGACAGCATCGAAGTGTGCAGTGCCAGAAGAAGCGAGTACTGCAGTCCACTACTGACAATATAAAGTATCAGTGCCAAGTCAGAGTAGCAACACCGGCCACTGACTGCAGGCAGCATGCGTCCGACAGAATTCAGCACCGAAACCACATGACGCAACACCCAGTGGATAACAATAGCACCTGCAGAACCGCGTCCCGGCACCCATTTGGGCGCCGGCGCCGGGGTGTCTGGCGCGGTCCGCCGGCCGGCCCTGACCTGGCCTCGGGCGACACTCTCCGCCGCCATCTGCAGCGCGCTACGTGCAGCCTAATCGGGCCGATCCATTAGAGCCTGCGACGTATTTAATTAAGGGGACCGGCTCGGGTGCAGGGGCCTGATACGGCCCGCGTGTCGAAAAACTCGGCCGGCTGTCGGTACGGTGTGACGGCGGAATGAGTCGGGAAACGGATGTGCGATAGAGAGATGTTCTGGATAATCACAAGTATTAGCGGCCGCCAGATTTTCCGATGTAAATTAGCCAATGAGTTTCGCGGTGTCAGAGCACTATAATTAAAACCAGCTGTGGGTGTATTCGCCATAATGGATGAATGTCGAATGATGATTCAGGGCACATTATTTTAGTATTATAAACTGTTCCGTGTCGTCAATAGAAATACACTTATTTTATTGTATACTTGTTAGTAAGGGCATAATTTCGTAACAGTGACAAGCTATATGCGGGAACTATTCTGCTTCTACAAAAAAAGAATCCCCTAGTCACATATTCAATATCTCGGGTATGCTGGCGGAGCATTAATCTAAACCTAATTTACAAAAGCCTGTGCCGTAGCTTTCGTAAAGTATTCAGATCACAACCAGAAGAAGAACATTCATTAGCCGGTAGCAGTGCGCAAACTTGCAATTTTCCAGCCAGAGAAAGCAGTCCTATGAAGCAGGTGCCCGCCCCGTCATACCTTATTCTAACGCAAATCAGCATAGTGGCCAGCACCGCCGAATTTTATTATCGTTCATCCTCATAGGCAGGCAAGAACTGAAGCCACTTTATTTTTTTACGGTGCAAGGAGCATCGAAGCTCCTGCAATATCGCCTTTGATGGAAACATTACCGTTAACAGGTCTGCTGGTGCGACTAGTTAGCCGTGTCCGAAAAGGCGCCACTCACTGCTCGACGGAGAGCACTGCCATTTAATGACCCCAGAGTAAATGGAAGATAAATACCCTCCATTCGCTCAGAAGTGCATAAGGAACGGCTCGGCGCTGCGATGAGCATACGAATAGCGCTATCGCGTGACTAACTCGCCTTACATAAAATCGCCGTCTGGTGGCAGAAATCAGCGCGGTGCCGCGCGGCCGGTTTGCATGCCAGTAACCCAGACTCATGCAAATCGCCGCCCATTACCGCTCGGTTTATGGAAGGGTAGATAATTGTACGATATCTGCGCTCGTCCTTTGTTCTAGGACAGCCGGATAGAGCCGCGGTGACGTCATCGGTCGCCGTCTCTAATCAGCCAATCAAAAGCCAGCCGGGGCGCGAGCGCCCTCCTCCGAGAGGCTGCGTGACAGCCATGAAGCTGCGTCGGGACAGCTGCTGCCATCTAGGAGCAGATCTTCGAACTGAGCGGGCCCGGGCGGCACAGGTCGCATCTCACGCAGCCGGAGGCTGGGGGCCACCAGCGGTAGTCGGTGTGAATGTTTCCACTCGATATTTTCCTGTGTTAACTTTAAATTGGATGCAATTCCAGCAATCAGCGTAATAGATTTCAACAGAAGCGATTTTGAGATAAAGTGCAGGTTGTTAAATGAATGAGCGAGATCATAATTGCTATAATTGTTGTGCGTACGCGCAGCTGTTTAAAACAAAACAGAAGCTAACAGCTAAATTATCACGCTAGATAGAAATCCAATTATTACCTCTGCTCCTATTGAAAACAAATAAAGCGAATGTAAGGGTGAGTCAGAAGTCGGTTCTTTAAACTTTACCTTGGCAACAGAGGCTGCCGATTTGTGTGGCCGACCGAATGTGTATTGGCCACATGCAGTTAGCCTTTTATAATTCGATTCAAAGGTATGCCAGAATGTCAGTACTCAGTATTGAGTGAGTGAAGAAGCGACCCCACTAACCTAGTGGTGTTAGGTATATTTCTCTGCATTTTACCCCGCCATTTACTTACATTATCACGCACTCCAAAGGTTCTGTTGGGGTAATAGGCGAGACAATATTTTTTAACAAGTGTCTCATTTATTCATGAGAATTGTATTGAAACCTGTGAAAACCCCTACACCACAGCGGTTAGTGTTTATACTTTTTTCATGTTATGACGGCTGGCGCCCATGCACATTGGTTGGGGCCAAAAATGCTGAAGGATGAGAGGGAACAGTGGATGGAAGCACCATAAATCTTAACCCGCCATTGGCTGTGGGGGGGGGGGCGTTTTTCGCCCCCCTTGACAAACTTTCGCAATAAATAAAAAAACTAATAGCGCCATCGTCGTGAAACTTCAGGTACTTTATCCTACTTCAATTATACATTTTTTTGGGGCAAAATTGAAGAAATTTCCTCGATTTTTTTCTCTCTCGAAATATAGCGAATTTAGTGACGTCACTACATACGAGTTTGACACAAAAATCAGCTAAACTTTAGCAGGCCTTACAAATGCCATTTTTAAAGTAAAATGCAATCGAAAAACGCCAAAAGATAGAAAATGGCAAGGGCTACAAAATTGCAATCTCGGATTTGTGCAAATTTTGGTTTTGGACCCCCACAAATCTTGTTTTTTTGTGTGAAAAAATCCCCTTAAAAAACATTTTCAAACATTAAAAAAAACGGAAGATATGTTGAAGAACCACATGTGGACAATATCCAAACAAAATTTAAAAGCAATATCTTTATTTTTGACTGACTTATCGCTCCCTAAGTATGAGTAACTCATGAGGTCATAGTTTGAAATTGCGTTTTTTGGCTTTTATTGACCAGATACAAACAATTCAATGCCATCACTGTTGCACACAATTAAATGCAGCATGAGACAAAACTGGTCTAGACACATGCTTTTTATATTTATATTTATCAATTTCAAATTTTGACCTTCTGTGACTTGACTTTGACCTTATATGGTGTCAAGTTGTAAAAATTACTGCTACTATCGAATTATCGTGTACAATAACCCATACAACATGTGTTGCATGGCTTTCGTAAACTTGTGACCTTTTGTGACCTGACCGTGACCTTGACCTTTGCTTACAATTTCACTTTTGCTTATGCGGGATATGTATTATACCTTTGAGAGCACTTTGTGCGATAATAGTCGCAATCTAAGGCTTAGGATGGAAAGTATGGCCCAAGAACTCAAATATCTCTATTTTTACCTTTGACCTGACCGTGACCTGACATGTGACCTTGTTTTGAAAATGTAGTGCATGCTTTGGATGCGTCTCATTGAGAGCCTTCGATTGCCGCTTTGCGCGTCTCGCTGCAGTTATTTGTTTGAAAGATAACCAGGGGGGACCAATGGCGTTCGGCTGAGACCCCAGGCAATGCCGGGTTAAGTCACTTATACATTTATGCTTGATCGTGTAAGCGATTGAAAGAAATATAATAATGCAGTCCTGCCAGACAAATGATCACATCTGAATGAGAAAAGCAACATGTTTTTTTTTATAGAAAAGGCTCTGAAGTAAACGGAAAACAAAGCAATAACAAATAATTAATGTATTAATGTAAATCTTCGGAGAACGACTGCATTTTGTGGTGCAGAAGCGTGCATCTATAGAATCTGCAGAGTTTATAAGCGCCTTATTATAATTAATGAGGATGCTCGACTATGTGATAGCTATGAAGCTATGAGTAGTTAAACCTGAAATTATTCTGGGCAAGGCAATATAATCCGCAGATACAATCTAGTTCAATACCTGTAATAGAATATGGTGCACAGCCATGCACCAGATAGTGTAGGCCGTAGTGCAAACTATTTATGTATATTCGCAGAATCGTAGCCGAATGTGCGTTGGAGAGCAGGGCATTGCCAGTCCTTAAGGCTGAAACACAGTCTTCACGCAGCTGCGCGAAGTGGATGCGGGTGCCTATTCAAATACATTAGTTTCACGCACGCAGTGCCTGCACGCACTGTGCGCATCGTGCGCATCCAGAATCGCAGCCCAACGCGCATTGTGCGCACCCAGTACCCGCACCGCCCGCATCGTCTGCGCGCAGTACCTGCACGCAGTACCTGCAGTCTGGCCCGGCTGGAGCGTCTTAACGGCTGGAGCGTTTTTCACTGTAGTAGGGAATGCCCAGATTACAGTTGCCGTCTTTAACACAAAACCATCAATACTTGTGATTAGTTCTGTCATTGAGCAATCGAACTCTAAATTGCTTCCATCATTGGTCCAGTGTGGTCGATGTTTCTAACAGTTTGACGTGATCAAGAACATATTGATCTTCAAATACTACAATGTTATTTAAATTCACAACGCTTCTGGTTTGTTTGCATGAAAACCATCGCTGTCTGCGCCAGACTTGTGCCTGGATCCAGAAGTTGGATCAGGGATCCCAGTGGATCCCTGGCATAAAATGCATGAAGATATTAGATCCCAGTGGATCCATCTGCGTAAAATGCATGAAGATCTGGGATCCTCTTGGATCCCTCGGCGTAAATTGTAGATCCTACGGCATAAAATATATCAGGATCTGGGATCTTTGTGGATCTCTCGGCTTATTGTGTACCTGGATCTGGTGTTCCATGTGGATCCCGGGACACAGGACACAGATATGAGTATCTCAGCTGGATCTCGGGATCCAGGCACATATCTGAGCCTACCATATTGCAAAATATTGATGTCAAATGTTCTGACGTCACCCCGGGAGTCGTTTCTTCCTCGTGGGTAAACCTTATTAGTAAAGGAATCTTGGTATGTAGTGACAAGACTTGTGCCTGGATCCCGAAGTTGGATCTAGGATCCCAGTGGATCCCTCGGCATAAAATCTTGCGGGATCTTCCTGGATCTCCCTGCGTAAATTGTAGATCCCACGGCACAAAATATATCAGGATCTGGGATCTTTGTGGATCCATCGGCTTATTGTGTACCTGAATCTGGTGCCCCATGTGGATCCCAGGACACAGGACACAGCTATCCGGATCTCAGCTGGATCCCGGGATCCAGGCACATGTTTGGTCTGCGTAATTTGATCCGTATGAGCAGCATAACGTGCAGAATATGCTGCCAGAATACTCACACTATTTATACGTATCTCAGTCCACACCATGCAATACATCAAGTGCTAACAACCGACAAAACGTTGGCTAAAATAAATGCAGATGCATGGCTTATATCTATTTTAGCTGGACAGCAGTGCATATTTTCACTATGCCAGCTTCCGGCGGCAGCGGTTGCAGAGTCGCGCCGCTTCACATGAGGTAGCGTTCACCAGCGATTTCGCTGTTCACAGCATATAACTATCCGGAATACCACAATTCCTCGTCAAAAATTGGCCAGATTACGCAAAGCTTTATTTAAATCAGTGCAACAAATGCACAGAGTGCCAATGCTAAGGGCGCCGCCACCTTCCGAAAGTTGGGGGGGGGGGGCGGAGGCATTCTGAAGTTGATTATTTCCATGTAACGCCCATAGGCGTCATGCTAAACTCCGAAAATGTGTGTGTCGGGGGGGGGGGGGATATGTCTCCCCCTGTGGCGGAGCCCCTGGCCAATGCCTGAGTCTAAAGTGTAAAATAATAAATACTGTGGTTTTCTTTTCCCTTAACCTATAATTCTATGTAATTCAATAACGGTTCAAATCCTGTAGTTCCAATATGATTATAATCCAGATTCACCCCTTGCCTCGGTTGGAACAATACTCAGATGACCGCCGTCCTATCCTGCAGCGCTTCCTGAATCGCTTCCTTCTCGCGGCCTCAGCCTCGCCCGCGGCAGCGGTTACTCGGCGTCTCACAAAATCAGCAAGTAAACATCAGTGACGCTGCCGACCGTATAATCCGACCTGACACAGCGGTGGTCGGGGCGGTCGGGGCGGTCGGGGCGGTCGGGGCTGTCGGGGCGGTCGGGGCGGTCGGGACGGTCGGGGCTGTCGGGGTGGTCGGGGCGGTCGGGGCGGTCGGGGCGGTCGGGCGGTCGGGGCGGTCGGGGCGGTCGGGGCGGTCGGGGCGGTCGGGGCGGTCGGGGCGGTCGGGGCGGTCGGGGCGGTCGGGGCGGTCGGGGCGGTCGGGGCGGTTGGGGCGATCGGGCGGTTGGGGCGATCGGGGCGGTCTGGGCTGTCGGGCGGTCGGGGCGGTCGGGGCGGTCGGGGCGGTCGGGGCGGTCGGGCAGTCGGGGCGGTCAGGGCGGTCGGGGCGGTCGGGGCGGTCGGGGTGATCGGGGCGGTCAGGTTGATCGGGGCGGTCGGGGCGGTCGGGACGGTCGGGGCGGTCGGCGGTCGGCAGACCAGCCTCTGCCCAGCCGGCACTGCACCTGTAATAATCGGTCACTGGCGGTCTCATTAGCTGAGCACGCGCCGGCCGCGCGGGCCGCGTCCGCTCGCGCCGTGCGGCCCCCGCCCATTACCCGTGGCCGTGTAACTCATACCCGCGCACCCTAATTACCCGCGCTTTAATAATGAGCCGCGATCGAACGGATACGATGCTGGTCCGCGGCGGTCGGCGGTGCGGTGCGACGACGCGCTGAGAGAAAGCCGACGCGCACGTGCCGTAAAAAAGACGCAACGGAAACCGGAGAGAGCGGCGCGCGGCCGGCGGACAGGCCATTACTGGAGTGGCGGCGGCTGACGGTCGGCTGACGGTCGGCTCATCAGCGCAGGTGACCTGGGACGGACGAAGGACGGCGGTCGGCAGCCGTTTACTTGGCAAAACGGTGTCCAATAACTTCCTCCCCTGGTACGGACCCCTCCACCCACTCCGTCCGCATCAGCCCAGCATCGGCCCCGATAATAGGGGATCTGGACCGGCAGAAAAACTGCGGTGCCGCTTCTAAGAACGATGCTGTGGTTTGAGATCCGTGAATGATGTGTCTCATAAGCGGGCACATGCAGCAGAGCAGAACAGTGTTAGTGTCGACCAG
Source organism: Chirona hameri (assembly GCA_036785665.1). Taxonomy (NCBI): domain Eukaryota; kingdom Metazoa; phylum Arthropoda; class Thecostraca; order Balanomorpha; family Balanidae; genus Chirona; species Chirona hameri. The sequence goes on from JAXIVJ010002498.1 coordinate 100,568, forward strand.
TGGGAGGCGGAACGCTTCGATGATTTTAGAGACGCTGCTGAAATTTACTCCGTGAAGCATCACAATTGATGTTAAAAGCCACTGTCCGCCATCCAATGTCCGATGCCGACCGACAACATTACTTCGTCCAATTCAATCCAATCCTACAGGAACTGACGCTAATTTGCCGACCCCGGCCTGCAATGCATGCTGTTAGCCTGCTGTTCTGTAATTGAAATCACCTGCGCGCGCGGCCAGCCCGCGGCGCGTCAGTGCGTTGCGGGACAGTCTACCAGTCGCGGGGACTGCAGCGCTCCGCGTCTGCGTGGAGGCTAACACCAACCGGCGCCCGCGGCAGCCGCCGCCATCGCCTCGCCGTGATAAATGCGGCGATCGCGCCGCCCTTTGATCGATGACGCAAATTTAACCGTCGCGCCGGAATGCAGCGTAAAAATCGGAGCGATCCTCTCGGAGACGTGCGACGCCAGCTGACTCTTCCGCCGCGTATGCTGAGCAGAGCTCGCGCACTGTCGTGTTCACATCCTCCTCCGGTTTATGATCGTGCAGAAATTCACAATACCATCTTTTAAACGCCATTCCAAATGCAAATCAACGAATCAATTAGCAATATTTTAGATGTGGGCACTTTGATTGCAGTAATTACAACGAATAAATAGCCGTGTCGGTGGCGGGCCTCGGGGATGCGGCGCGAGCCACGCCAACTCCTGACGGTGGATGATGCCATGACCGGCACAAGCCGCACGGGCAGACCAAGCGGTGCCTGCACGGCCACGGGCGCTGCTACCGGCTGGCACGACCGCACGTCGCCGCCGCTGACAGAAGACGCGAGCCGGGAGGGACGCGAAGATGAGGAGTTGCCGCGTTGCGGGTGACAGCGCGGCGCGACGGCTGTGTCGCGGAGGTTCCTTGGTAACCTCGGGCCGCGTGATTCAGCGGCGCGGGGTCTCCTGGGGAGCCTGTCGGGGCGCAGCGGGTGCCGAGGAGAGCAGAGACGCCGCCGCAGAGCTCGGCGCGGTAAATTTAATCGGTTCGCAGTCTGCGGCTGCTGCTCTATTGGCAAGCGCAGCCGGCAGCGGCGCCGAGTGTTACGGGTACGCTGTCAGACGGCGGCGGCGGCGGCGGAGGCGGCCGGCTGCCGCGGTGGTCGCCGCCACAAGCTGTGATCGGTCATTTGCCGCACAGCTGGAGCCGTGCACAGCCGTGCACACGGCGTGGTTTGAACGGTGGTGAGGCCGGCGCGTGCGGCGCCGCCGGCCGACAATTTGCCTCGAATATCGCGGCCGCCGACGGCGCGGCCGGCCGCCGCTGAATCGCGGCTCCGGTCGCCATATAAAATACGAGAGCTCGTTTTAATTGGACAACTGCTGACGACGGCTGATCAGGAATTATCGTTATTAGTTGCGGATGCAGTCAGGAGGGTGGCATTAACCCATTATCCTCTCACGGATCCAACTGCGGGGCACGTTTTGACACTGCGCGCAGACAGGCTGGCTTCCGAAAAAACTCGCGGCCGTTTACTTGGCAAAACGGTGTCCAATGACTTGCGCTCCGACTGACGTGGGCTGTGATTTTCGTGCTGAAAAAACTGTTGGTTTTCTGTCGAAATGGCTGCGGTCGAAGGGTGTGAAACTTACACCTGAGGGGAAACCGAGCGAACCACGCTCTGGGCGGGCGGCTCACCCGACCAAACGCCACTTTGTCGCAGATTAGAAAGGATTGGAGATGTGGGATTACCACGATCAGAGTCGGAATCGGCGCGGCGCGCTGCTTTCGGCTACATAGCCGGCCGGCCGGCCGCTAGCCGCCCCTGGCGCCGCTATTATATTGGAATGTGTGTAATACATCACGAGGAATTAAAGTAATTTGGAGCGCGACCGTGTCATTGGCTCCGACCAGCACGCGGACCATAGCGGCAAATTATGAGAAATGGCCGACCTCTCTCGGGCCCGCGCACCGTTTCCGACCGGGCATGCCTCATCACAGGAGAAACGGTAACGGCCGACCGGAGTCGGTGTCTCAGAACTGCTAACGGTAGCCGAACCCCACCGTGCGCCACCACCAGCCATCACGCGCCACCACCAGCCACCGCGCCGGCGCCCTCAGAGCTCCGGTCTAGGGGACCCGCAAAACATGCAAATTCAAAAGCAATCTGCCCTCGGTCTTATTTGCATGCCACAAGCCATTTTCTTGCCAAAATCTACATAAAATATTCCGGGGCGAAGTTAATGGCGGTGCGTGTCACTGGCTCCGGCGGTTGCCGGCCCGGACAGCGCGCGGAGCGTTCCCCGGCGGCCTAATGGCGGCCTTGCGGGGTAAACGGCGACCCCGCCAGGTTAACGGCGGCCGTCCGGCGACCGTCCAGTCCGTCTGTCGGACGGCGGGAACCACAAACATTCGGCGTCCAGACGTAATTGGTCCCTGGAGTTTTCCGTTTTTGCGCGGCGGCGTTTTTCGAGTAATGAAATGGTAACGTGGGCCGCGGTGCAACTGAACGGCGCCTGATGAACACGCGACGGCGATTACATCTCTCAGCACACACACACACACTCACACAAACGGTGAGCGCTGACTGTCGGCGGAGCCGCTTCAATTTAGAGTTTTTCCCCGCCGTGGATACCTCGGCAGCGCTCGGGTGGGCTGACGGAATCTGAGTGGACGTGTCTGAGCTACTGGGGGTGGTCCCTGCCCTCCGGGGGTGGTCCCTGTCCCCCGACACAACGCACGCGGACGGAGACGAGAGGTCAGGCAGACGAATGTGCGGTACTCACGTACAAACGCGCCGTCCGCGCATGCGCCACAGGCCGGTTCGCTTACCTGGAAAGACACAAACATAATTAGGAGCGCGGAACGAGATGAAAGGCTCCACTCTGTGCTCCACACGGGCGCCGCCTTCGCTCCGAATCAGACCCAAACACAGACATCCATGAAGCACAACTCAGCGGCGGACACTTGGGCCGTATGAATCACGGACAAAGGGCCGGCCGGTGGCCACCGGGCCCATTACCTGCACTACGTTCATTAGCAGCCTGGCACTCTTCCCAGGTGTCAGTGGTCTCTGACTCCGCGCTCTACCCACGGCTCTCCTGCCCTCTGTCCTGACAGCAGTCTGGTTTTTGTCGCGAGGTTATTAGCGGGCGGGCGGAGGAGGCGGTGGGCTATCTCGGGAAGAACTCGTGCTCGGGAGGGGACCAGCGTGCGGTGCTGGTTACTCCCAAAGGAGAGTCTCATTAGTGGTGCACGTCAACATACTGCACCCCGTGCGTGGCCCGCCAATGATGATACTGAGGGGATCACAGTGGTGTACGTCAACATACTGCACCCCGTGCGTGGCCCGTCAATGATGATACTGAGGGGATCACAGTGGTGCACGTCAACATACTGCACCCCGTGCGTGACCCGCCAATGATGATACTGAGGGGATCACAGTGGTGTACGTCAACATACTGCACCCCGTGCGTGGCCCGCCAATGATGATACTGAGGGGATGAGAGTGGTGTACGTCAACATACTGCACCCCGTGCGTGGCCCGCCAATGATGATACTGAGGGGATCACAGTGGTGTACGTCAGCATACTGCACCCCGTGCGTGGCCCGCCAATGATGATACTGAGGGGATCACAGTGGTGTACGTCAGCATACTGCACCCCGTGCGTGGCCCGCCAATGATGACACTGAGGGGATCACAGTGGTGTACGTCAGCATACTGCACCCCGTGCGTGGCCCGCCAATGATGATACTGAGGGGATCACAGTGGTGTACGTCAACATACTGCACCCCGTGCGTGGCCCGTCAATGATGATACTGAGGGGATCAGGGCCGCTTCTGTGGTTTGGGGCAGCCCTGTGGTATCGACTCCCGTGGGCCTTTTCAACCACCAGAGAGCTGAAGAGAGATGCAATAGCTCGTGTGACTGCTCTTTTATCAAATAACTATGCCACTTAACAATATTCCCTATCCAATCAACAAGGTGACTGCCAGGTTTTGAAATCAAGGCAATTCCAGACTTAACACGGCGAAATAAGAAATTGTCGATCTTTATATTTGATCTAGTGGATACCTCGTCGGAACTTGGGAAGCAGATTTAGGATCCCGGTGGATCTCAGGAAAAATGCCCAAAATCTGAGACCCCTGTGGTTGTGGATTACACGCGTCTGATTACAATCATGAAGCACTCAGTGAGAAATCGTTCATAATCCCGGTTTCTGTACGGTTCATTTACGAGGGCTTCTGCTCGCCTACTTCATAAACATAACCTGTCTAGGCTTCCATAACGTGTTAGTGAACGTGTTAGTGTTAGTGAACAATGAGAATCTGATCAAATTCTTGGCTGTTCTCCCTCGCCAGGTTGTCAGACCCTTCAGTCTTACGAGACAGCGTAGGAAATTATCACTCATCTCAGCGGCAAACTGAAGATTTTGTACTACAGGGATCGTGTTTTAGATGAAAGATGGAACAGTGATTACAAGGTCATCAGATGAAACGAAAGCAAAAAGACGTTGACAAGTGATCACTAAAAAGGATGAAAAAGTATTTCAAGAACGGTATCAATTACGTACGTTACAACTGAGGACGAAGTAAGAAATGTCAGCAGGAAGAATTTACATCATGCAATACAATGTAAGATAATTTGAGCCAATGCAGTTTTCCATTTAACATCAAAAGTGTTCGGATCATTTAATAAATGAGAAGAAAAAAACAGAGTCCGTATTTTAATATGCGATACATTTACAATCTGCTTAGCTGTTTCCCGGTGGTCGGGTTAACCTGTGGTTTAGCCGGTGGTTTGTGATTGACAGCGGCGTGTTACCCTGTGCTACCCTGTGTTACCCTGTGTTACCCTGCTACCCTGTGTTTCACGCTGGTCGAGTTACCCCGTGTTTCAGCGCATGGTGTGTAATTGACAGCGGCGGGTTTCCCCGTGTTACCCTGTGTTACCCCGTGCTACCCCGCGTTACCCCGTACTACCCTATGTTTCAGCGGGTGGTGGTGATTGACAGCGGTACCGTCGTCAGTGTAAACACTGCCCAGCCTAATTAAGCCGGCTCTGATGGCTGCGTGCCGCAAGGTAATGGGTACCGAGATGCGCCGCGCGCCATCAGGTGCCATTACCGCCGCAGCCGCGCCGCCACCGCCGCACGGTAGAAAAACGACCCGGTACACCGCACTGGTGACAAAAACCACCAGCGACCTGAGGTCGCACCTGGCTCGACGACAAGGGTTTTACTGGCAGGCAAGGCCTCGGCTTACATATTAACTGGAGGGGCAAATGCCCCTGCAGTGATCGCAAATTGCCCCTCTGGTGACCAAATTTTGCCCTTCCAGTGGAAGCAAAAAACATATGTAAAATAGATACTTCTTTAAACTTCACGGGTACGGTTAAATGAATGTCATCAAATTTGTATTAAAGGGAATGTTTCACCTTTGTTTTGGTTTTGAACTGAGCTAGCCATTATCTTGGCCGTTATTAAAATGTCGAAAATACTAAGGTCATTTTCCCCAAAACTTAGCCGTTTTTAAGCAATTCAATTCATAGTTTGCAAAATGGGGTCTAGGCTAGTGCCAGCCGCTGATTGGCTGACAGCGACTTTTTCAGCCAATCCCACTTTTCAGCCAATGAGTGGCGGTCTATAGCTCAATAATGACATCATCCCAAATTTAAAACGTAATTTGTATAAAGTTAAGTAAATTTTCGGGGGAAAAATATCACCATCGTTTTCAGCAGAACTTACTTCATATTTTCGACTACAACCAGCGTATATTTGACAACTTTCAGAAAGGTGAAACATTCCCCTTAAAAAGTTTGTTTTAAAAAAGTCAACAGGCACTTCTAACGCTTTTAACCTGATGTCTTAACATTATTTTTACAACTGCCTCTCCACTAAAATTGCTTAGCTGAGACCCTGCTGGCAGGATGGTGGATTTAAGTAATATAAATGTGAATATATGAAGAAACACTTAACAATGAGTACATACAAGAGCAAGTACACTTAAATTCCTTCAAAATCAATTAATTCTTCGGCCATTCTTGACGAAATTTTTCACAAACTGATAAATGCAAACTCACGGAAATCACTAAACTAAAATTCTTTCTTCTGTATCGAATGCAGTTTTTCTGATGTACGTGATGACAATTTAGTCATAAAAGAAGGAAGATGCGAGACACTTTTAGCTGAGCCTATCCACTTCTCCGGATATATTGTGGGGTATCGTAACAGCCCTCTATGACGTCACTTTCCCACATTCCAGCGTCTGCCCGTCAGACCGTCTCCCGGCACCTGTCGTCGCCGAATTACGGGGCCACGCCACACAAAATGTTTGTTTGCGCGCGTTTTCGAATCGGCAATTACAGCGGCGTCTGGCAGGTGTGGGAAAAACGCCGGACTTTGATTGGCAGTTTATCATAATGTGTAGGTTGCGATACGGCGGGGCCCTCGGAGAGATGGGCGCAGCGGGGCAGGGCGCCGCCTCGTGGACGAATAGCGGTGCACTGAGCGTATCTCAGGTTCTGATCTAGGATACACTGGAGACTGGAGACTTACTTGGTAGTTAGGGACGATTATTTTGGGGCGTTCAGAAGTGGAAGCACTATGATTCTTCGAAATGCGCTGACAGATTCAACCGCAACCCCAGCGACCGTCTTTCAGAATCACTCGTTATGCAAATTTACCTGCGCCGCAAATAACGTTAAATGAGTCACGTCTGGCCCAACTACAGGCTGTCGGGGCGCGCAGCGGAGTGTAACGTTGCATCATCGGCCGATTAAGCTGCCTTTTGCGTATCAAAGTGGGTGCTTAGTTAGCGGTGCGCCGGACCGATTTCGGAACGTCATGGTATCACAAGAGCCGACCGCCGCGGGCGAGACGCGGCATTTGCGGCGCACACCAGCTGACGCCCGTCTTTCATCCTCCACACTCAGGCGTGCAGGGCGATGCAGATGGCAGTGCCGGCATCAGCCGCCTCCTCCACGCTTGCATAATAAAGTAATTTTCAACACAAAAGAACGGCTCTCCTGGACGGTTATTGTAACCGTCCAGGGAGACGGTTATTGTACACGACTAATCGATCTCATCAGACTCATTACGGGGCAAATGCGGGACTCGAATTACGGAAACACCTTATCATCCATTTAACGTTCCTTGAAATAATCAATTTTAAACGGGCGGTGGCTGCTTTTCTATACTCCAAAGTCCGGTAAGATTGGGAACTGTATACATACCTCCTCGATACATGAGAGTATCGAGGAGGTCTTTCTATCGAGGAGGAGGTCCCCATCTTTCCCCAACCGTACTCTTCCGTGCCTGCCCATGTTTCGTTCCACGTCGCTGGGCTGGAGACCACAGCCCGCCAACTACCTCTCCGCAGAGAGCTACTAGACGCTCATCTCTGATTGTACCTCTCCGCAGAGAGCTACTGGACGCTCATCTCTGACTCTACCTCTCTGCAGAGAGATACTGGACGCTCATCTCTGATTCTACCTCTCCGCGGAGAGCCACTGGACGCTCATCTCTGACTCTACCTCTCCGCGGAGAGCCACTGGACGCTCATCTCTGACTCTACCTCTCCGCAGAGAGCTACTGGACGCTCATCTCTGACTCTACCTCTCTGCAGAGAGCCACTGGACGCTCATCTCTGACTCTACCTCTCCGCAGAGAGCCTACTGGACGCTCATCTCTGACTCTACCTCTCTGCAGAGAGCCACTGGATGCTCAGCTCTGACCACGGACGCTTTGCGATGCCACAAAAAGGCCGGGACCGCCGGCCGCGCCACCGCACGCCTCTTTTCACGGTCATCGAGCGTGTCATCAGCCGCGGACCCCTAAGTGACGTCATCAGTGCTCCAAGGCACGGCGCCGACAGCCGCGACGGCCGGTGTCGGCAATATCAACTGGTCATAACGGGGGGGGGGGATGTT
>JAXIVJ010002499.1:5000-15000 GCA_036785665.1 Chirona hameri
TGATGATGATGATGATGATGATGATGATGATGATGATGATGATGATGATGATGATGATGTTGCTGATGATGATGTTGCTGATGATGATGTTGATGATGATGATGTTGTTGATGATGTTGCTGATGATGTTGCTGATGATGTTGCTGATGATGTTGCTGATGATGTTGATGATGATGTTGATGATGATGTTGATGATGATGTTGATGATGATGTTGATGATGATGTTGATGATGATGTTGATGATGATGTTGATGATGATGTTGATGATGATGTTGATGTTGATGATGATGTTAATGATGATGTTGATGATGATGTTGATGATGATGTTGCTGATGATGTTGCTGATGATGTTGCTGATGATGATGCTGGTGATGTTGCTGATGATGTTGCTGATGATGTTGCTGATGATGTTGCTGATGATGACGTGAGACGGTGTGGTATGCCCGTTTGCGGTGTTGTATGCCCGGAGGCGGTGTTGCATGCCCGGAGGCGGTGTGGTATGCCCGGAGGCGGTGTTGTATGCCCGGAGGCGGTGTTGTATGCCCGGAGGCGGTGTAGTATGCCCGGAGGCGGTGTAGTATGCCCGGAGGCGGTGTTGTATGCCCGGAGGCGGTGTGGTATGCCCGGAGGCGGTGTAGTATGCCCGGAGGCGGTGTTGTATGCCCGGAGGCGGTGTGGTATGCCCGGAGGCGGTACAACACCGCATCCGGGCATGATGATGATAATGATGATGATGATGATGATGATGATGATGATGATGATGATGATGATGATGATGATGATGATGATGATGATGATGATGATGATGATGATGATGATGATGATGATGATGATGATGATGATGATGATGATGATGATGATGATGATGATGATGATGATGATGATGATGATGATGATGATGATGATGATGATGTTGCTGATGATGATGTTGCTGATGATGATGTTGCTGATGATGATGCTGTTGATGATGTTGCTGATGATGTTGCTGATGATGTTGCTGATGATGTTGCTGATGATGTTGATGATGATGTTGATGATGATGTTGATGATGATGTTGATGATGATGTTGATGATGATGTTGCTGATGATGTTGCTGATGATGTTGCTGATGATGTTGCTGATGATGTTGCTGATGATGTTGCTGGTGATGTTGCTGATGATGTTGCTGATGATGTTGCTGATGATGACGTGAGACGGTGTGGTATGCCCGGAGGCGGTGTTGTATGCCCGGAGGCGGTGTTGTATGCCCGGAGGCGGTGTGGTATGCCCGGAGGCGGTGTTGTATGCCCGGAGGCGGTGTGGTATGCCCGGAGGCGGTGTTGTATGCCCGGAGGCGGTGTTGTATGCCCTGAGGCGGTCTGGTATGCCCGGAGGCGGTGTAGTATGCCCGGAGGCGGTGTTGTATGCCCGGAGGCGGTGTGGTATGCCCGGAGGCGGTGCAGTATGCCCGGAGGCGGTGTTGTATGCCCGGAGGCGGTGTGGTATGCCCGGAGGCGGTGTAGTATGCCCGGAGGCGGTGTTGTATGCCCGGAGGCGGTGTGGTATGCCCGGAGGCGGTGTAGTATGCCCGGAGGCGGTGTTGTATGCCCGGAGGCGGTGTGGTATGCCCGGAGGCGGTACAACACCGCCTCCGGGCATGATGATGATAATGATGATGATGATGATGATGATGATGATGATGATGATGATGATGATGATGATGATGATGATGATGATGATGATGATGATGATGATGATGATGATGATGATGATGATGATGATGATGATGATGATGATGATGATGATGATGATGATGATGATGATGATGATGATGATGATGATGATGATGATGATGATGATGATGATGATGATGATGATGATGATGATGTTGCTGATGATGATGTTGCTGATGATGATGTTGCTGATGATGATGTTGTTGATGATGTTGCTGATGATGTTGCTGATGATGTTGCTGATGATGTTGCTGATGATGTTGATGATGATGTTGATGATGATGTTGATGATGATGTTGATGATGATGTTGCTGATGATGTTGCTGATGATGTTGCTGATGATGTTGCTGATGATGTTGCTGATGATGTTGCTGATGATGTTGCTGGTGATGTTGCTGATGATGTTGCTGATGATGTTGCTGATGATGACGTGAGACGGTGTGGTATGCCCGGAGGCGGTGTTGTATGCCCGGAGGTGGTGTTGTATGCCCGGAGGCGGTGTGGTATGCCCGGAGGCGGTGTTGTATGCCCGGAGGCGGTGTTGTATGCCCGGAGGCGGTGTGGTATGCCCGGAGGCGGTGTTGTATGCCCGGAGGCGGTGTTGTATGCCCTGAGGCGGTCTGGTATGCCCGGATGCGGTGTAGTATGCCCGGAGGCGGTATTGTATGCCCGGAGGCGGTGTGGTATGCCCGGAGGGGGTGCAGTATGCCCGGAGGCGGTGTTGTATGCCCGGAGGCGGTGTTGTATGCCCGGAGGCGGTGTAGTATGCCCGGAGGCGGTGTTGTATGCCCGGAGGCGGTGTGGTATGCCCGGAAGCGGTGTAGTATGCCCGGAGGCGGTGTTGTATGCCCGGAGGCGGTGTGGTATGCCCGGAGGCGGTACAACACCGCCTCCAGGCATGATGATGATAATGATGATGATGATGATGATGATGATGATGATGATGATGATGATGATGATGATGATGATGATGATGATGATGATGATGATGATGATGATGATGATGATGATGATGATGATGATGATGATGATGATGATGATGATGATGATGATGATGATGATGATGATGATGATGATGATGTTGCTGATGATGATGTTGCTGATGATGATGTTGCTGATGATGATGTTGTTGATGATGTTGATGATGATGTTGCTGATGATGTTGCTGATGATGTTGCTGATGATGTTGCTGATGATGTTGATGATGATGTTGATGATGATGTTGATGATGATGTTGATGATGATGTTGATGATGATGTTGATGATGATGTTGATGATGATGTTGATGATGATGTTGATGTTGATGATGATGTTAATGATGATGTTGATGATGATGTTGATGATGATGTTGCTGATGATGTTGCTGATGATGTTGCTGATGATGTTGCTGGTGATGTTGCTGATGATGTTGCTGATGATGTTGCTGATGATGTTGCTGATGATGACGTGAGACGGTGTGGTATGCCCGTTTGCGGTGTTGTATGCCCGGAGGCGGTGTTGCATGCCCGGAGGCGGTGTGGTATGCCCGGAGGCGGTGTTGTATGCCCGGAGGCGGTGTTGTATGCCCGGAGGCGGTGTAGTATGCCCGGAGGCGGTGTAGTATGCCCGGAGGCGGTGTTGTATGCCCGGAGGCGGTGTGGTATGCCCGGAGGCGGTGTAGTATGCCCGGAGGCGGTGTTGTATGCCCGGAGGCGGTGTGGTATGCCCGGAGGCGGTACAACACCGCCTCCGGGCATGATGATGATAATGATGATGATGATGATGATGATGATGATGATGATGATGATGATGATGACGATGATTATGATGATGATGATGATGATGATGATGATGATGATGATGATGATGATGATGATGATGATGATGATGATGATGATGATGATGATGATGATGATGATGATGATGATGATGATGATGATGATGATGATGATGATGATGATGATGATGATGATGATGATGATGATGATGTTGCTGATGATGATGTTGCTGATGATGATGTTGCTGATGATGATGTTGTTGATGATGTTGCTGATGATGTTGCTGATGATGTTGCTGATGATGTTGCTGATGATGTTGCTGATGATGTTGATGATGATGTTGATGATGATGTTGATGATGATGTTGATGATGATGTTGATGATGATGTTGCTGATGATGTTGCTGATGATGTTGCTGATGATGTTGCTGATGATGTTGCTGATGATGTTGCTGGTGATGTTGCTGATGATGTTGCTGATGATGTTGCTGATGATGACGTGAGACGGTGTGGTATGCCCGGAGGCGGTGTTGTATGCCCGGAGGCGGTGTTGTATGCCCGGAGGCGGTGTGGTATGCCCGGAGGCGGTGTTGTATGCCCGGAGGCGGTGTTGTATGCCCTGAGGCGGTCTGGTATGCCCGGAGGCGGTGTAGTATGCCCGGAGGCGGTGTTGTATGCCCGGAGGCGGTGTGGTATGCCCGGAGGCGGTGCAGTATGCCCGGAGGCGGTGTTGTATGCCCGGAGGCGGTGTTGTATGCCCGGAGGCGGTGTAGTATGCCCGGAGGCGGTGTTGTATGCCCGGAGGCGGTGTGGTATGCCCGGAAGCGGTGTAGTATGCCCGGAGGCGGTGTTGTATGCCCGGAGGCGGTGTGGTATGCCCGGAGGCGGTACAACACCGCCTCCAGGCATGATGATGATAATGATGATGATGATGATGATGATGATGATGATGATGATGATGATGATGATGATGATGATGATGATGATGATGATGATGATGATGATGATGATGATGATGATGATGATGATGATGATGATGATGATGATGATGATGATGATGATGATGATGATGATGATGATGATGATGATTATGATGTTGCTGATGATGATGTTGCTGATGATGATGTTGCTGATGATGATGTTGTTGATGATGTTGCTGATGATGTTGCTGATGATGTTGCTGATGATGTTGCTGATGATGTTGATGATGATGTTGATGATGATGTTGATGATGATGTTGATGATGATGTTGATGATGATGTTGCTGATGATGTTGCTGATGATGTTGCTGATGATGTTGCTGATGATGTTGCTGATGATGTTGCTGGTGATGTTGCTGATGATGTTGCTGATGATGTTGCTGATGATGACGTGAGACGGTGTGGTATGCCCGGAGGCGGTGTTGTATGCCCGGAGGCGGTGTTGTATGCCCGGAGGCGGTGTGGTATGCCCGGAGGCGGTGTTGTATGCCCGGAGGCGGTGTTGTATGCCCGGAGGCGGTGTGGTATGCCCGGAGGCGGTGTTGTATGCCCGGAGGCGGTGTTGTATGCCCTGAGGCGGTCTGGTATGCCCGGAGGCGGTGTAGTATGCCCGGAGGCGGTGTTGTATGCCCGGAGGCGGTGTGGTATGCCCGGAGGCGGTGCAGTATGCCCGGAGGCGGTGTTGTATGCCCGGAGGCGGTGTGGTATGCCCGGAGGCGGTGTAGTATGCCCGGAGGCGGTGTTGTGTGCCCGGAGGCGGTGTGGTATGCCCGGAGGCGGTGTAGTATGCCCGGAGGCGGTGTTGTATGCCCGGAGGCGGTGTGGTATGCCCGGAGGCGGTACAACACCGCCTCCGGGCATGATGATGATAATGATGATGATGATGATGATGATGATGATGATGATGATGATGATGATGATGATGATGATGATGATGATGATGATGATGATGATGATGATGATGATGATGATGATGATGATGATGATGATGATGATGATGATGATGATGATGATGATGATGATGATGATGATGATGATGATGATGTTGCTGATGATGATGTTGCTGATGATGATGTTGCTGATGATGATGTTGTTGATGATGTTGCTGATGATGTTGATGATGATGTTGCTGATGATGTTGCTGATGATGTTGATGATGATGTTGATGATGATGTTGCTGATGATGTTGATGATGATGTTGATGATGATGTTGCTGATGATGTTGCTGATGATGTTGCTGATGATGTTGCTGATGATGTTGCTGATGATGTTGCTGGTGATGTTGCTGATGATGTTGCTGATGATGTTGCTGATGATGACGTGAGACGGTGTGGTATGCCCGGAGGCGGTGTTGTATGCCCGGAGGCGGTGTTGTATGCCCGGAGGCGGTGTGGTATGCCCGGAGGCGGTGTTGTATGCCCGGAGGCGGTGTTGTATGCCCGGAGGCGGTGTGGTATGCCCGGAGGCGGTGTTGTATGCCCGGAGGCGGTGTTGTATGCCCTGAGGCGGTCTGGTATGCCCGGAGGAGGTGTAGTATGCCCGGAGGCGGTGTTGTATGCCCGGAGGCGGTGTGGTATGCCCGGAGGCGGTGCAGTATGCCCGGAGGCGGTGTTGTATGCCCGGAGGCGGTGTGGTATGCCCGGAGGCGGTGTAGTATGCCCGGAGGCGGTGTTGTATGCCCGGAGGCGGTGTGGTATGCCCGGAGGCGGTGTAGTATGCCCGGAGGCGGTGTTGTATGCCCGGAGGCGGTGTGGTATGCCCGGAGGCGGTACAACACCGCCTCCGGGCATGATGATGATAATGATGATGATGATGATGATGATGATGATGATGATGATGATGATGATGATGATGATGATGATGATGATGATGATGATGATGATGATGATGATGATGATGATGATGATGATGATGATGATGATGATGATGATGATGATGATGATGATGATGATGATGATGTTGCTGATGATGATGTTGCTGATGATGATGTTGCTGATGATGATGTTGTTGATGATGTTGCTGATGATGTTGCTGATGATGTTGCTGATGATGTTGCTGATGATGTTGATGATGATGTTGATGATGATGTTGATGATGATGTTGATGATGATGTTGATGATGATGTTGCTGATGATGTTGCTGATGATGTTGCTGATGATGTTGCTGATGATGTTGCTGATGATGTTGCTGGTGATGTTGCTGATGATGTTGCTGATGATGTTGCTGATGATGACGTGAGACGGTGTGGTATGCCCGGAGGCGGTGTTGTATGCCCGGAGGCGGTGTTGTATGCCCGGAGGCGGTGTGGTATGCCCGGAGGCGGTGTTGTATGCCCGGAGGCGGTGTTGTATGCCCGGAGGCGGTGTGGTATGCCCGGAGGCGGTGTTGTATGCCCGGAGGCGGTGTTGTATGCCCTGAGGCGGTCTGGTATGCCCGGAGGCGGTGTAGTATGCCCGGAGGCGGTGTTGTATGCCCGGAGGCGGTGTGGTATGCCCGGAGGCGGTGCAGTATGCCCGGAGGCGGTGTTGTATGCCCGGAGGCGGTGTGGTATGCCCGGAGGCGGTGTAGTATGCCCGGAGGCGGTGTTGTATGCCCGGAGGCGGTGTGGTATGCCCGGAGGCGGTGTAGTATGCCCGGAGGCGGTGTTGTATGCCCGGAGGCGGTGTGGTATGCCCGGAGGCGGTACAACACCGCCTCCGGGCATGATGATGATAATGATGATGATGATGATGATGATGATGATGATGATGATGATGATGATGATGATGATGATGATGATGATGATGATGATGATGATGATGATGATGATGATGATGATGATGATGATGATGTTGCTGATGATGATGTTGCTGATGATGATGTTGATGATGATGATGTTGTTGATGATGTTGCTGATGATGTTGCTGATGATGTTGCTGATGATGTTGCTGATGATGTTGATGATGATGTTGATGATGATGTTGATGATGATGTTGATGATGATGTTGATGATGATGTTGATGATGATGTTGATGATGATGTTGATGATGATGTTGATGATGATGTTGATGTTGATGATGATGTTAATGATGATGTTGATGATGATGTTGATGATGATGTTGCTGATGATGTTGCTGATGATGTTGCTGATGATGTTGCTGGTGATGTTGCTGATGATGTTGCTGATGATGTTGCTGATGATGTTGCTGATGATGACGTGAGACGGTGTGGTATGCCCGTTTGCGGTGTTGTATGCCCGGAGGCGGTGTTGCATGCCCGGAGGCGGTGTGGTATGCCCGGAGGCGGTGTTGTATGCCCGGAGGCGGTGTTGTATGCCCGGAGGCGGTGTAGTATGCCCGGAGGCGGTGTAGTATGCCCGGAGGCGGTGTTGTATGCCCGGAGGCGGTGTGGTATGCCCGGAGGCGGTGTAGTATGCCCGGAGGCGGTGTTGTATGCCCGGATGCGGTGTGGTATGCCCGGAGGCGGTACAACACCGCCTCCGGGCATGATGATGATAATGATGATGATGATGATGATGATGATGATGATGATGATGATGATGATGATGATGATGATGATGATGATGATGATGATGATGATGATGATGATGATGATGATGATGATGATGATGATGATGATGATGATGATGATGATGATGATGATGATGATGATGATGATGATGATGATGATGATGATGATGATGATGATGATGATGATGTTGCTGATGATGATGTTGCTGATGATGATGTTGCTGATGATGATGTTGTTGATGATGTTGCTGATGATGTTGCTGATGATGTTGCTGATTATGTTGCTGATGATGTTGATGATGATGTTGATGATGATGTTGATGATGATGTTGATGATGATGTTGATGATGATGTTGCTGATGATGTTGCTGATGATGTTGCTGATGATGTTGCTGATGATGTTGCTGATGATGTTGCTGGTGATGTTGCTGATGATGTTGCTGATGATGTTGCTGATGATGACGTGAGACGGTGTGGTATGCCCGGAGGCGGTGTTGTATGCCCGGAGGCGGTGTTGTATGCCCGGAGGCGGTGTGGTATGCCCGGAGGCGGTGTTGTATGCCCGGAGGCGGTGTGGTGTGCCCGGAGGCGGTGTTGTATGCCCGGAGGCGGTGTTGTATGCCCTGAGGCGGTCTGGTATGCCCGGAGGCGGTGTAGTATGCCCGGAGGCGGTGTTGTATGCCCGGAGGCGGTGTGGTATGCCCGGAGGCGGTGCAGTATGCCCGGAGGCGGTGTTGTATGCCCGGAGGCGGTGTGGTATGCCCGGAGGCGGTGTAGTATGCCCGGAGGCGGTGTTGTATGCCCGGAGGCGGTGTGGTATGCCCGGAGGCGGTGTAGTATGCCCGGAGGCGGTGTTGTATGCCCGGAGGCGGTGTGGTATGCCCGGAGGCGGTACAACACCGCCTCCGGGCATGATGATGATGATGATGATGATGATGATGATGATGATGATGATGATGATGATGATGATGATGATGATGATGATGATGATGATGATGATGATGATGATGATGATGATGATGATGATGATGATGATGATGATGATGATGATGATGATGATGATGATGATGATGATGATGATGATGATGATGATGATGATGATGATGATGATGATGATGATGATGATGATGATGATGATGATGTTGCTGATGATGATGTTGCTGATGATGATGTTGCTGATGATGATGTTGTTGATGATGTTGCTGATGATGTTGCTGATGATGTTGCTGATGATGTTGCTGATGATGTTGATGATGATGTTGATGATGATGTTGATGATGATGTTGCTGATGATGTTGCTGATGATGTTGCTGATGATGTTGCTGATGATGTTGCTGGTGATGTTGCTGATTATGTTGCTGATGATGTTGCTGATGATGACGTGAGACGGTGTGGTATGCCCGGAGGCGGTGTTGTATGCCCGGAGGTGGTGTTGTATGCCCGGAGGCGGTGTGGTATGCCCGGAGGCGGTGTTGTATGCCCGGAGGCGGTGTTGTATGCCCGGAGGCGGTGTGGTATGCCCGGAGGCGGTGTTGTATGCCCGGAGGCGGTGTTGTATGCCCTGAGGCGGTCTGGTATGCCCGGAGGCGGTGTAGTATGCCCGGAGGCGGTATTGTATGCCCGGAGGCGGTGTGGTATGCCCGGAGGCGGTGCAGTATGCCCGGAGGCGGTGTTGTATGCCCGGAGGCGGTGTTGTATGCCCGGAGGCGGTGTTGTATGCCCGGAGGCGGTGTTGTATGCCCGGAGGCGGTGTGGTATGCCCGGAAGCGGTGTAGTATGCCCGGAGGCGGTGTTGTATGCCCGGAGGCGGTGTGGTATGCCCGGAGGCGGTACAACACCGCCTCCAGGCATGATGATGATAATGATGATGATGATGATGATGATGATGATGATGATGATGATGATGATGATGATGATGATGATGATGATGATGATGATGATGATGATGATGATGATGATGATGATGATGATGATGATGATGATGATGATGATGATGATGATGATGATGATGATGATGATGATGATGATGATGATGTTGCTGAT
>JAXIVJ010002499.1:20000-35000 GCA_036785665.1 Chirona hameri
CCCGGAGGCGGTGTAGTATGCCCGGAGGCGGTGTTGTATGCCCGGAGGCGGTGTGGTATGCCCGGAGGCGGTACAACACCTCCTCCGGGCATGATGATGATGATGATGATGATGATGATGATGATGATGATGATGATGATGATGATGATGATGATGATGATGATGATGATGATGATGATGATGATGATGATGATGATGATGATGATGATGATGATGATGATGATGATGATGATGATGATGATGATGATGATGATGATGATGATGATGATGATGATGATGATGATGATGATGATGATGATGATGATGATGATGATGATGATGTTGCTGATGATGATGTTGCTGATGATGATGTTGCTGATGATGATGTTGTTGATGATGTTGCTGATGATGTTGCTGATGATGTTGCTGATGATGTTGCTGGTGATGTTGATGATGATGTTGATGATGATGTTGATGATGATGTTGATGATGATGTTGATGATGATGTTGCTGATGATGTTGCTGATGATGTTGCTGATGATGTTGCTGATGATGTTGCTGATGATGTTGCTGGTGATGTTGCTGATGATGTTGCTGATGATGTTGCTGATGATGACGTGAGACGGTGTGGTATGCCCGGAGGCGGTGTTGTATGCCCGGAGGCGGTGTTGTATGCCCGGAGGCGGTGTGGTATGCCCGGAGGCGGTGTTGTATGCCCGGAGGCGGTGTTGTATGCCCTGAGGCGGTCTGGTATGCCCGGAGGCGGTGTAGTATGCCCGGAGGCGGTGTTGTATGCCCGGAGGCGGTGTGGTATGCCCGGAGGCGGTGCAGTATGCCCGGAGGCGGTGTTGTATGCCCGGAGGCGGTGTTGTATGCCCGGAGGCGGTGTAGTATGCCCGGAGGCGGTGTTGTATGCCCGGAGGCGGTGTGGTATGCCCGGAAGCGGTGTAGTATGCCCGGAGGCGGTGTTGTATGCCCGGAGGCGGTGTGGTATGCCCGGAGGCGGTACAACACCGCCTCCAGGCATGATGATGATAATGATGATGATGATGATGATGATGATGATGATGATGATGATGATGATGATGATGATGATGATGATGATGATGATGATGATGATGATGATGATGATGATGATGATGATGATGATGATGATGATGATGATGATGATGATGATGATGATGATGATGATGATGATGATGATGATGATGTTGCTGATGATGATGTTGCTGATGATGATGTTGCTGATGATGATGTTGTTGATGATGTTGCTGATGATGTTGCTGATGATGTTGCTGATGATGTTGCTGATGATGTTGATGATGATGTTGATGATGATGACGTGAGACGGTGTGGTATGCCCGGAGGCGGTGTTGTATGCCCGGAGGCGGTGTTGTATGCCCGGAGGCGGTGTGGTATGCCCGGAGGCGGTGTTGTATGCCGGAGGCGGTGTTGTATGCCCGGAGGCGGTGTGGTATGCCCGGAGGCGGTGTTGTATGCCCGGAGGCGGTGTTGTATGCCCGGAGGCGGTGTGGTATGCCCGGAGGCGGTGTTGTATGCCCGGAGGCGGTGTTGTATGCCCTGAGGCGGTCTGGTATGCCCGGAGGCGGTGTAGTATGCCCGGAGGCGGTGTTGTATGCCCGGAGGCGGTGTGGTATGCCCGGAGGCGGTGCAGTATGCCCGGAGGCGGTGTTGTATGCCCGGAGGCGGTGTGGTATGCCCGGAGGCGGTGTAGTATGCCCGGAGGCGGTGTTGTATGCCCGGAGGCGGTGTGGTATGCCCGGAGGCGGTGTAGTATGCCCGGAGGCGGTGTTGTATGCCCGGAGGCGGTGTGGTATGCCCGGAGGCGGTACAACACCGCCTCCGGGCATGATGATGATAATGATGATGATGATGATGATGATGATGATGATGATGATGATGATGATGTTGCTGATGATGATGTTGCTGATGATGATGTTGCTGATGATGATGTTGTTGATGATGTTGCTGATGATGTTGCTGATGATGTTGATGATGATGTTGATGATGATGTTGATGATGATGTTGATGATGATGTTGATGATGATGTTGCTGATGATGTTGCTGATGATGTTGCTGATGATGTTGCTGATGATGTTGCTGATGATGTTGCTGGTGATGTTGCTGATGATGTTGCTGATGATGTTGCTGATGATGACGTGAGACGGTGTGGTATGCCCGGAGGCGGTGTTGTATGCCCGGAGGCGGTGTTGTATGCCCGGAGGCGGTGTGGTATGCCCGGAGGCGGTGTTGTATGCCCGGAGGCGGTGTTGTATGCCCGGAGGCGGTGTGGTATGCCCGGAAGCGGTGTAGTATGCCCGGAGGCGGTGTTGTATGCCCGGAGGCGGTGTGGTATGCCCGGAGGCGGTACAACACCGCCTCCAGGCATGATGATGATAATGATGATGATGATGATGATGATGATGATGATGATGATGATGATGATGATGATGATGATGATGATGATGATGATGATGATGATGATGATGATGATGATGATGATGATGATGATGATGATGATGATGATGATGATGATGATGATGATGATGATGATGATGATGATTATGATGTTGCTGATGATGATGTTGCTGATGATGATGTTGCTGATGATGATGTTGTTGATGATGTTGCTGATGATGTTGCTGATGATGTTGCTGATGATGTTGCTGATGATGTTGATGATGATGTTGATGATGATGTTGATGATGATGTTGATGATGATGTTGATGATGATGTTGCTGATGATGTTGCTGATGATGTTGCTGATGATGTTGCTGATGATGTTGCTGATGATGTTGCTGGTGATGTTGCTGATGATGTTGCTGATGATGTTGCTGATGATGACGTGAGACGGTGTGGTATGCCCGGAGGCGGTGTTGTATGCCCGGAGGCGGTGTTGTATGCCCGGAGGCGGTGTGGTATGCCCGGAGGCGGTGTTGTATGCCCGGAGGCGGTGTTGTATGCCCGGAGGCGGTGTGGTATGCCCGGAGGCGGTGTTGTATGCCCGGAGGCGGTGTTGTATGCCCTGAGGCGGTCTGGTATGCCCGGAGGCGGTGTAGTATGCCCGGAGGCGGTGTTGTATGCCCGGAGGCGGTGTGGTATGCCCGGAGGCGGTGCAGTATGCCCGGAGGCGGTGTTGTATGCCCGGAGGCGGTGTGGTATGCCCGGAGGCGGTGTAGTATGCCCGGAGGCGGTGTTGTGTGCCCGGAGGCGGTGTGGTATGCCCGGAGGCGGTGTAGTATGCCCGGAGGCGGTGTTGTATGCCCGGAGGCGGTGTGGTATGCCCGGAGGCGGTACAACACCGCCTCCGGGCATGATGATGATAATGATGATGATGATGATGATGATGATGATGATGATGATGATGATGATGATGATGATGATGATGATGATGATGATGATGATGATGATGATGATGATGATGATGATGATGATGATGATGATGATGATGATGATGATGATGATGATGATGATGATGATGATGATGATGATGATGATGATGATGTTGCTGATGATGATGTTGCTGATGATGATGTTGCTGATGATGATGTTGTTGATGATGTTGCTGATGATGTTGCTGATGATGTTGCTGATGATGTTGCTGATGATGTTGATGATGATGTTGATGATGATGTTGCTGATGATGTTGATGATGATGTTGATGATGATGTTGCTGATGATGTTGCTGATGATGTTGCTGATGATGTTGCTGATGATGTTGCTGATGATGTTGCTGGTGATGTTGCTGATGATGTTGCTGATGATGTTGCTGATGATGACGTGAGACGGTGTGGTATGCCCGGAGGCGGTGTTGTATGCCCGGAGGCGGTGTTGTATGCCCGGAGGCGGTGTGGTATGCCCGGAGGCGGTGTTGTATGCCCGGAGGCGGTGTTGTATGCCCGGAGGCGGTGTGGTATGCCCGGAGGCGGTGTTGTATGCCCGGAGGCGGTGTTGTATGCCCTGAGGCGGTCTGGTATGCCCGGAGGCGGTGTAGTATGCCCGGAGGCGGTGTTGTATGCCCGGAGGCGGTGTGGTATGCCCGGAGGCGGTGCAGTATGCCCGGAGGCGGTGTTGTATGCCCGGAGGCGGTGTGGTATGCCCGGAGGCGGTGTAGTATGCCCGGAGGCGGTGTTGTATGCCCGGAGGCGGTGTGGTATGCCCGGAGGCGGTGTAGTATGCCCGGAGGCGGTGTTGTATGCCCGGAGGCGGTGTGGTATGCCCGGAGGCGGTACAACACCGCCTCCGGGCATGATGATGATAATGATGATGATGATGATGATGATGATGATGATGATGATGATGATGATGATGATGATGATGATGATGATGATGATGATGATGATGATGATGATGATGATGATGATGATGATGATGATGATGATGATGATGATGATGATGATGATGATGATGTTGCTGATGATGATGTTGCTGATGATGATGTTGCTGATGATGATGTTGTTGATGATGTTGCTGATGATGTTGCTGATGATGTTGCTGATGATGTTGCTGATGATGTTGATGATGATGTTGATGATGATGTTGATGATGATGTTGATGATGATGTTGATGATGATGTTGCTGATGATGTTGCTGATGATGTTGCTGATGATGTTGCTGATGATGTTGCTGATGATGTTGCTGGTGATGTTGCTGATGATGTTGCTGATGATGTTGCTGATGATGACGTGAGACGGTGTGGTATGCCCGGAGGCGGTGTTGTATGCCCGGAGGCGGTGTTGTATGCCCGGAGGCGGTGTGGTATGCCCGGAGGCGGTGTTGTATGCCCGGAGGCGGTGTTGTATGCCCGGAGGCGGTGTGGTATGCCCGGAGGCGGTGTTGTATGCCCGGAGGCGGTGTTGTATGCCCTGAGGCGGTCTGGTATGCCCGGAGGCGGTGTAGTATGCCCGGAGGCGGTGTTGTATGCCCGGAGGCGGTGTGGTATGCCCGGAGGCGGTGCAGTATGCCCGGAGGCGGTGTTGTATGCCCGGAGGCGGTGTGGTATGCCCGGAAGCGGTGTAGTATGCCCGGAGGCGGTGTTGTATGCCCGGAGGCGGTGTGGTATGCCCGGAGGCGGTGTAGTATGCCCGGAGGCGGTGTTGTATGCCCGGAGGCGGTGTGGTATGCCCGGAGGCGGTACAACACCGCCTCCGGGCATGATGATGATAATGATGATGATGATGATGATGATGATGATGATGATGATGATGATGATGATGATGATGATGATGATGATGATGATGATGATGATGATGATGATGATGATGATGATGATGATGTTGCTGATGATGATGTTGCTGATGATGATGTTGATGATGATGATGTTGTTGATGATGTTGCTGATGATGTTGCTGATGATGTTGCTGATGATGTTGCTGATGATGTTGATGATGATGTTGATGATGATGTTGCTGATGATGTTGATGATGATGTTGATGATGATGTTGATGATGATGTTGATGATGATGTTGATGATGATGTTGATGATGATGTTGATGTTGATGATGATGTTAATGATGATGTTGATGATGATGTTGATGATGATGTTGCTGATGATGTTGCTGATGATGTTGCTGATGATGTTGCTGGTGATGTTGCTGATGATGTTGCTGATGATGTTGCTGATGATGTTGCTGATGATGACGTGAGACGGTGTGGTATGCCCGGAGGCGGTGTTGTATGACCGGAGGTGGTGTTGTATGCCCGGAGGCGGTGTGGTATGCCCGGAGGCGGTGTTGTATGCCCGGAGGCGGTGTTGTATGCCCGGAGGCGGTGTGGTATGCCCGGAGGCGGTGTTGTATGCCCGGAGGCGGTGTTGTATGCCCTGAGGCGGTCTGGTATGCCCGGAGGCGGTGTAGTATGCCCGGAGGCGGTATTGTATGCCCGGAGGCGGTGTGGTATGCCCGGAGGCGGTGCAGTATGCCCGGAGGCGGTGTTGTATGCCCGGAGGCGGTGTTGTATGCCCGGAGGCGGTGTAGTATGCCCGGAGGCGGTGTTGTATGCCCGGAGGCGGTGTGGTATGCCCGGAAGCGGTGTAGTATGCCCGGAGGCGGTGTTGTATGCCCGGAGGCGGTGTGGTATGCCCGGAGGCGGTACAACACCGCCTCCAGGCATGATGATGATAATGATGATGATGATGATGATGATGATGATGATGATGATGATGATGATGATGATGATGATGATGATGATGATGATGATGATGATGATGATGATGATGATGATGATGATGATGATGATGATGATGATGATGATGATGATGATGATGATGATGATGATGATGATGATGTTGCTGATGATGATGTTGCTGATGATGATGTTGCTGATGATGATGTTGTTGATGATGTTGATGATGATGTTGCTGATGATGTTGCTGATGATGTTGCTGATGATGTTGCTGATGATGTTGATGATGATGTTGATGATGATGTTGATGATGATGTTGATGATGATGTTGATGATGATGTTGATGATGATGTTGATGATGATGTTGATGATGATGTTGATGTTGATGATGATGTTAATGATGATGTTGATGATGATGTTGATGATGATGTTGCTGATGATGTTGCTGATGATGTTGCTGATGATGTTGCTGGTGATGTTGCTGATGATGTTGCTGATGATGTTGCTGATGATGTTGCTGATGATGACGTGAGACGGTGTGGTATGCCCGTTTGCGGTGTTGTATGCCCGGAGGCGGTGTTGCATGCCCGGAGGCGGTGTGGTATGCCCGGAGGCGGTGTTGTATGCCCGGAGGCGGTGTTGTATGCCCGGAGGCGGTGTAGTATGCCCGGAGGCGGTGTAGTATGCCCGGAGGCGGTGTTGTATGCCCGGAGGCGGTGTGGTATGCCCGGAGGCGGTGTAGTATGCCCGGAGGCGGTGTTGTATGCCCGGAGGCGGTGTGGTATGCCCGGAGGCGGTACAACACCTCCTCCGGGCATGATGATGATAATGATGATGATGATGATGATGATGATGATGATGATGATGATGATGATGATGATGATGATTATGATGATGATGATGATGATGATGATGATGATGATGATGATGATGATGATGATGATGATGATGATGATGATGATGATGATGATGATGATGATGATGATGATGATGATGATGATGATGATGATGATGATGATGATGATGATGATGATGATGATGATGATGATGATGATGTTGCTGATGATGATGTTGCTGATGATGATGTTGCTGATGATGATGTTGTTGATGATGTTGCTGATGATGTTGCTGATGATGTTGCTGATGATGTTGCTGGTGATGTTGATGATGATGTTGATGATGATGTTGATGATGATGTTGATGATGATGTTGATGATGATGTTGCTGATGATGTTGCTGATGATGTTGCTGATGATGTTGCTGATGATGTTGCTGATGATGTTGCTGGTGATGTTGCTGATGATGTTGCTGATGATGTTGCTGATGATGACGTGAGACGGTGTGGTATGCCCGGAGGCGGTGTTGTATGCCCGGAGGCGGTGTTGTATGCCCGGAGGCGGTGTGGTATGCCCGGAGGCGGTGTTGTATGCCCGGAGGCGGTGTTGTATGCCCTGAGGCGGTCTGGTATGCCCGGAGGCGGTGTAGTATGCCCGGAGGCGGTGTTGTATGCCCGGAGGCGGTGTGGTATGCCCGGAGGCGGTGCAGTATGCCCGGAGGCGGTGTTGTATGCCCGGAGGCGGTGTTGTATGCCCGGAGGCGGTGTAGTATGCCCGGAGGCGGTGTTGTATGCCCGGAGGCGGTGTGGTATGCCCGGAAGCGGTGTAGTATGCCCGGAGGCGGTGTTGTATGCCCGGAGGCGGTGTGGTATGCCCGGAGGCGGTACAACACCGCCTCCAGGCATGATGATGATAATGATGATGATGATGATGATGATGATGATGATGATGATGATGATGATGATGATGATGATGATGATGATGATGATGATGATGATGATGATGATGATGATGATGATGATGATGATGATGATGATGATGATGATGATGATGATGATGATGATGATGATGATGATGATGATGATGATGATGATGTTGCTGATGATGATGTTGCTGATGATGATGTTGCTGATGATGATGTTGTTGATGATGTTGCTGATGATGTTGCTGATGATGTTGCTGATGATGTTGCTGATGATGTTGATGATGATGTTGATGATGATGACGTGAGACGGTGTGGTATGCCCGGAGGCGGTGTTGTATGCCCGGAGGCGGTGTTGTATGCCCGGAGGCGGTGTGGTATGCCCGGAGGCGGTGTTGTATGCCCGGAGGCGGTGTTGTATGCCCGGAGGCGGTGTGGTATGCCCGGAGGCGGTGTTGTATGCCCGGAGGCGGTGTTGTATGCCCGGAGGCGGTGTGGTATGCCCGGAGGCGGTGTTGTATGCCCGGAGGCGGTGTTGTATGCCCTGAGGCGGTCTGGTATGCCCGGAGGCGGTGTAGTATGCCCGGAGGCGGTGTTGTATGCCCGGAGGCGGTGTGGTATGCCCGGAGGCGGTGCAGTATGCCCGGAGGCGGTGTTGTATGCCCGGAGGCGGTGTGGTATGCCCGGAGGCGGTGTAGTATGCCCGGAGGCGGTGTTGTATGCCCGGAGGCGGTGTGGTATGCCCGGAGGCGGTGTAGTATGCCCGGAGGCGGTGTTGTATGCCCGGAGGCGGTGTGGTATGCCCGGAGGCGGTACAACACCGCCTCCGGGCATGATGATGATAATGATGATGATGATGATGATGATGATGATGATGATGATGATGATGATGTTGCTGATGATGATGTTGCTGATGATGATGTTGCTGATGATGATGTTGTTGATGATGTTGCTGATGATGTTGCTGATGATGTTGATGATGATGTTGATGATGATGTTGATGATGATGTTGATGATGATGTTGATGATGATGTTGCTGATGATGTTGCTGATGATGTTGCTGATGATGTTGCTGATGATGTTGCTGATGATGTTGCTGGTGATGTTGCTGATGATGTTGCTGATGATGTTGCTGATGATGACGTGAGACGGTGTGGTATGCCCGGAGGCGGTGTTGTATGCCCGGAGGCGGTGTTGTATGCCCGGAGGCGGTGTGGTATGCCCGGAGGCGGTGTTGTATGCCCGGAGGCGGTGTTGTATGCCCGGAGGCGGTGTGGTATGCCCGGAAGCGGTGTAGTATGCCCGGAGGCGGTGTTGTATGCCCGGAGGCGGTGTGGTATGCCCGGAGGCGGTACAACACCGCCTCCAGGCATGATGATGATAATGATGATGATGATGATGATGATGATGATGATGATGATGATGATGATGATGATGATGATGATGATGATGATGATGATGATGATGATGATGATGATGATGATGATGATGATGATGATGATGATGATGATGATGATGATGATGATGATGATGATGATGATGATGATGATTATGATGTTGCTGATGATGATGTTGCTGATGATGATGTTGCTGATGATGATGTTGTTGATGATGTTGCTGATGATGTTGCTGATGATGTTGCTGATGATGTTGCTGATGATGTTGATGATGATGTTGATGATGATGTTGATGATGATGTTGATGATGATGTTGATGATGATGTTGCTGATGATGTTGCTGATGATGTTGCTGATGATGTTGCTGATGATGTTGCTGATGATGTTGCTGGTGATGTTGCTGATGATGTTGCTGATGATGTTGCTGATGATGACGTGAGACGGTGTGGTATGCCCGGAGGCGGTGTTGTATGCCCGGAGGCGGTGTTGTATGCCCGGAGGCGGTGTGGTATGCCCGGAGGCGGTGTTGTATGCCCGGAGGCGGTGTTGTATGCCCGGAGGCGGTGTGGTATGCCCGGAGGCGGTGTTGTATGCCCGGAGGCGGTGTTGTATGCCCTGAGGCGGTCTGGTATGCCCGGAGGCGGTGTAGTATGCCCGGAGGCGGTGTTGTATGCCCGGAGGCGGTGTGGTATGCCCGGAGGCGGTGCAGTATGCCCGGAGGCGGTGTTGTATGCCCGGAGGCGGTGTGGTATGCCCGGAGGCGGTGTAGTATGCCCGGAGGCGGTGTTGTGTGCCCGGAGGCGGTGTGGTATGCCCGGAGGCGGTGTAGTATGCCCGGAGGCGGTGTTGTATGCCCGGAGGCGGTGTGGTATGCCCGGAGGCGGTACAACACCGCCTCCGGGCATGATGATGATAATGATGATGATGATGATGATGATGATGATGATGATGATGATGATGATGATGATGATGATGATGATGATGATGATGATGATGATGATGATGATGATGATGATGATGATGATGATGATGATGATGATGATGATGATGATGATGATGATGATGATGATGATGATGATGATGATGATGTTGCTGATGATGATGTTGCTGATGATGATGTTGCTGATGATGATGTTGTTGATGATGTTGCTGATGATGTTGCTGATGATGTTGCTGATGATGTTGCTGATGATGTTGATGATGATGTTGATGATGATGTTGCTGATGATGTTGATGATGATGTTGATGATGATGTTGCTGATGATGTTGCTGATGATGTTGCTGATGATGTTGCTGATGATGTTGCTGATGATGTTGCTGGTGATGTTGCTGATGATGTTGCTGATGATGTTGCTGATGATGACGTGAGACGGTGTGGTATGCCCGGAGGCGGTGTTGTATGCCCGGAGGCGGTGTTGTATGCCCGGAGGCGGTGTGGTATGCCCGGAGGCGGTGTTGTATGCCCGGAGGCGGTGTTGTATGCCCGGAGGCGGTGTGGTATGCCCGGAGGCGGTGTTGTATGCCCGGAGGCGGTGTTGTATGCCCTGAGGCGGTCTGGTATGCCCGGAGGCGGTGTAGTATGCCCGGAGGCGGTGTTGTATGCCCGGAGGCGGTGTGGTATGCCCGGAGGCGGTGCAGTATGCCCGGAGGCGGTGTTGTATGCCCGGAGGCGGTGTGGTATGCCCGGAGGCGGTGTAGTATGCCCGGAGGCGGTGTTGTATGCCCGGAGGCGGTGTGGTATGCCCGGAGGCGGTGTAGTATGCCCGGAGGCGGTGTTGTATGCCCGGAGGCGGTGTGGTATGCCCGGAGGCGGTACAACACCGCCTCCGGGCATGATGATGATAATGATGATGATGATGATGATGATGATGATGATGATGATGATGATGATGATGATGATGATGATGATGATGATGATGATGATGATGATGATGATGATGATGATGATGATGATGATGATGATGATGATGATGATGATGATGATGATGATGATGATGTTGCTGATGATGATGTTGCTGATGATGATGTTGCTGATGATGATGTTGTTGATGATGTTGCTGATGATGTTGCTGATGATGCTGATGATGTTGCTGATGATGTTGATGATGATGTTGATGATGATGTTGATGATGATGTTGATGATGATGTTGATGATGATGTTGCTGATGATGTTGCTGATGATGTTGCTGATGATGTTGCTGATGATGTTGCTGATGATGTTGCTGGTGATGTTGCTGATGATGTTGCTGATGATGTTGCTGATGATGACGTGAGACGGTGTGGTATGCCCGGAGGCGGTGTTGTATGCCCGGAGGCGGTGTTGTATGCCCGGAGGCGGTGTGGTATGCCCGGAGGCGGTGTTGTATGCCCGGAGGCGGTGTTGTATGCCCGGAGGCGGTGTGGTATGCCCGGAGGCGGTGTTGTATGCCCGGAGGCGGTGTTGTATGCCCTGAGGCGGTCTGGTATGCCCGGAGGCGGTGTAGTATGCCCGGAGGCGGTGTTGTATGCCCGGAGGCGGTGTGGTATGCCCGGAGGCGGTGCAGTATGCCCGGAGGCGGTGTTGTATGCCCGGAGGCGGTGTGGTATGCCCGGAAGCGGTGTAGTATGCCCGGAGGCGGTGTTGTATGCCCGGAGGCGGTGTGGTATGCCCGGAGGCGGTGTAGTATGCCCGGAGGCGGTGTTGTATGCCCGGAGGCGGTGTGGTATGCCCGGAGGCGGTACAACACCGCCTCCGGGCATGATGATGATAATGATGATGATGATGATGATGATGATGATGATGATGATGATGATGATGATGATGATGATGATGATGATGATGATGATGATGATGATGATGATGATGATGATGATGATGATGATGTTGCTGATGATGATGTTGCTGATGATGATGTTGATGATGATGATGTTGTTGATGATGTTGCTGATGATGTTGCTGATGATGTTGCTGATGATGTTGCTGATGATGTTGATGATGATGTTGATGATGATGTTGCTGATGATGTTGATGATGATGTTGATGATGATGTTGATGATGATGTTGATGATGATGTTGATGATGATGTTGATGATGATGTTGATGTTGATGATGATGTTAATGATGATGTTGATGATGATGTTGATGATGATGTTGCTGATGATGTTGCTGATGATGTTGCTGATGATGTTGCTGGTGATGTTGCTGATGATGTTGCTGATGATGTTGCTGATGATGTTGCTGATGATGACGTGAGACGGTGTGGTATGCCCGTTTGCGGTGTTGTATGCCCGGAGGCGGTGTTGCATGCCCGGGGGCGGTGTGGTATGCCCGGAGGCGGTGTTGTATGCCCGGAGGCGGTGTTGTATGCCCGGAGGCGGTGTAGTATGCCCGGAGGCGGTGTAGTATGCCCGGAGGCGGTGTTGTATGCCCGGAGGCGGTGTGGTATGCCCGGAGGCGGTGTAGTATGCCCGGAGGCGGTGTTGTATGCCCGGAGGCGGTGTGGTATGCCCGGAGGCGGTACAACACCGCCTCCGGGCATGATGATGATAATGATGATGATGATGATGATGATGATGATGATGATGATGATGATGATGATGATGATGATGATGATGATGATGATGATGATGATGATGATGATGATGATGATGATGATGATGATGATGATGATGATGATGATGATGATGATGATGATGATGATGATGATGATGATGATGATGATGATGATGATGATGATGATGATGATGATGTTGCTGATGATGATGTTGCTGATGATGATGTTGCTGATGATGATGTTGTTGATGATGTTGCTGATGATGTTGCTGATGATGTTGCTGATGATGTTGCTGATGATGTTGATGATGATGTTGATGATGATGTTGATGATGATGTTGATGATGATGTTGATGATGATGTTGCTGATGATGTTGCTGATGATGTTGCTGATGATGTTGCTGATGATGTTGCTGATGATGTTGCTGGTGATGTTGCTGATGATGTTGCTGATGATGTTGCTGATGATGACGTGAGACGGTGTGGTATGCCCGGAGGCGGTGTTGTATGCCCGGAGGCGGTGTTGTATGCCCGGAGGCGGTGTGGTATGCCCGGAGGCGGTGTTGTATGCCCGGAGGCGGTGTGGTGTGCCCGGAGGCGGTGTTGTATGCCCGGAGGCGGTGTTGTATGCCCTGAGGCGGTCTGGTATGCCCGGAGGCGGTGTAGTATGCCCGGAGGCGGTGTTGTATGCCCGGAGGCGGTGTGGTATGCCCGGAGGCGGTGCAGTATGCCCGGAGGCGGTGTTGTATGCCCGGAGGCGGTGTGGTATGCCCGGAGGCGGTGTAGTATGCCCGGAGGCGGTGTTGTATGCCCGGAGGCGGTGTGGTATGCCCGGAGGCGGTGTAGTATGCCCGGAGGCGGTGTTGTATGCCCGGAGGCGGTGTGGTATGCCCGGAGGCGGTACAACACCGCCTCCGGGCATGATGATGATGATGATGATGATGATGATGATGATGATGATGATGATGATGATGATGATGATGATGATGATGATGATGATGATGATGATGATGATGATGATGATGATGATGATGATGATGATGATGATGATGATGATGATGATGATGATGATGATGATGATGATGATGATGATGATGATGATGATGATGATGATGATGATGATGATGATGATGATGATGATGATGATGATGATGATGATGATGATGATGATGATGATGTTGCTGATGATGATGTTGCTGATGATGATGTTGCTGATGATGATGTTGTTGATGATGTTGCTGATGATGTTGCTGATGATGTTGCTGATGATGTTGCTGATGATGTTGATGATGATGTTGATGATGATGTTGATGATGATGTTGATGATGATGTTGATGATGATGTTGCTGATGATGTTGCTGATGATGTTGCTGATGATGTTGCTGATGATGTTGCTGATGATGTTGCTGGTGATGTTGCTGATTATGTTGCTGATGATGTTGCTGATGATGACGTGAGACGGTGTGGTATGCCCGGAGGCGGTGTTGTATGCCCGGAGGTGGTGTTGTATGCCCGGAGGCGGTGTGGTATGCCCGGAGGCGGTGTTGTATGCCCGGAGGCGGTGTTGTATGCCCGGAGGCGGTGTGGTATGCCCGGAGGCGGTGTTGTATGCCCGGAGGCGGTGTTGTATGCCCTGAGGCGGTCTGGTATGCCCGGAGGCGGTGTAGTATGCCCGGAGGCGGTATTGTATGCCCGGAGGCGGTGTGGTATGCCCGGAGGCGGTGCAGTATGCCCGGAGGCGGTGTTGTATGCCCGGAGGCGGTGTTGTATGCCCGGAGGCGGTGTAGTATGCCCGGAGGCGGTGTTGTATGCCCGGAGGCGGTGTGGTATGCCCGGAAGCGGTGTAGTATGCCCGGAGGCGGTGTTGTATGCCCGGAGGCGGTGTGGTATGCCCGGAGGCGGTACAACACCGCCTCCAGGCATGATGATGATAATGATGATGATGATGATGATGATGATGATGATGATGATGATGATGATGATGATGATGATGATGATGATGATGATGATGATGATGATGATGATGATGATGATGATGATGATGATGATGATGATGATGATGATGATGATGATGATGATGATGATGATGATGATGATGATGTTGCTGATGATGATGTTGCTGATGATGATGTTGCTGATGATGATGTTGTTGATGATGTTGATGATGATGTTGCTGATGATGTTGCTGAT
>JAXIVJ010002499.1:40000-50000 GCA_036785665.1 Chirona hameri
CGGAGGCGGTGTGGTATGCCCGGAGGCGGTGTAGTATGCCCGGAGGCGGTGTTGTATGCCCGGAGGCGGTGTGGTATGCCCGGAGGCGGTACAACACCGCCTCCGGGCATGATGATGATAATGATGATGATGATGATGATGATGATGATGATGATGATGATGATGATGATGATGATGATGATGATGATGATGATGATGATGATGATGATGATGATGATGATGATGATGATGATGATGATGATGATGATGATGATGATGATGATGATGATGATGATGATGATGATGATGATGATGATGATGATGATGATGATGATGATGATGATGATGATGATGATGATGTTGCTGATGATGATGTTGCTGATGATGATGTTGCTGATGATGATGTTGTTGATGATGTTGCTGATGATGTTGCTGATGATGTTGCTGATGATGTTGCTGATGATGTTGATGATGATGTTGATGATGATGTTGATGATGATGTTGATGATGATGTTGATGATGATGTTGCTGATGATGTTGCTGATGATGTTGCTGATGATGTTGCTGATGATGTTGCTGATGATGTTGCTGGTGATGTTGCTGATGATGTTGCTGATGATGTTGCTGATGATGACGTGAGACGGTGTGGTATGCCCGGAGGCGGTGTTGTATGCCCGGAGGCGGTGTTGT
Source organism: Chirona hameri (assembly GCA_036785665.1). NCBI lineage: Eukaryota > Metazoa > Arthropoda > Thecostraca > Balanomorpha > Balanidae > Chirona > Chirona hameri. The sequence continues at coordinate 40,670 of JAXIVJ010002499.1, forward strand.
ATGCCCGGAGGCGGTGTGGTATGCCCGGAGGCAGTGTTGTATGCCCGGAGGCGGTGTGGTATGCCCGGAGGCGGTGTTGTATGCCCGGAGGCGGTGTTGTATGCCCTGTGGCGGTCTGGTATGCCCGGAGGCGGTGTAGTATGCCCGGAGGCGGTGTTGTATGCCCGGAGGCGGTGTGGTATGCCCGGAGGCGGTGCAGTATGCCCGGAGGCGGTGTTGTATGCCCGGAGGCGGTGTGGTATGCCCGGAGGCGGTGTAGTATGCCCGGAGGCGGTGTTGTATGCCCGGAGGCGGTGTGGTATGCCCGGAGGCGGTGTAGTATGCCCGGAGGCGGTGTTGTATGCCCGGAGGCGGTGTGGTATGCCCGGAGGCGGTACAACACCGCCTCCGGGCATGATGATGATAATGATGATGATGATGATGATGATGATGATGATGATGATGATGATGATGTTGCTGATGATGATGTTGCTGATGATGATGTTGTTGATGATGTTGCTGATGATGTTGCTGATGATGTTGCTGATGATGTTGCTGATGATGTTGCTGATGATGTTGATGATGATGTTGATGATGATGTTGATGATGATGTTGATGATGATGTTGCTGATGATGTTGCTGATGATGTTGCTGATGATGTTGCTGATGATGTTGCTGATGATGTTGCTGGTGATGTTGCTGATGATGTTGCTGATGATGTTGCTGATGATGACGTGAGACGGTGTGGTATGCCCGGAGGCGGTGTTGTATGCCCGGAGGCGGTGTTGTATGCCCGGAGGCGGTGTGGTATGCCCGGAGGCGGTGTTGTATGCCCGGAGGCGGTGTTGTATGCCCGGAGGCGGTGTGGTATGCCCGGAGGCGGTGTTGTATGCCCGGAGGCGGTGTTGTATGCCCTGAGGCGGTCTGGTATGCCCGGAGGCGGTGTAGTATGCCCGGAGGCGGTGTTGTATGCCCGGAGGCGGTGTGGTATGCCCGGAGGCGGTGCAGTATGCCCGGAGGCGGTGTTGTATGCCCGGAGGCGGTGTGGTATGCCCGGAGGCGGTGTAGTATGCCCGGAGGCGGTGTTGTATGCCCGGAGGCGGTGTGGTATGCCCGGAGGCGGTGTAGTATGCCCGGAGGCGGTGTTGTATGCCCGGAGGCGGTGTGGTATGCCCGGAGGCGGTACAACACCGCCTCCGGGCATGATGATGATAATGATGATGATGATGATGATGATGATGATGATGATGATGATGATGATGATGATGATGATGATGATGATGATGATTATGATGATGATGATGATGATGATGATGATGATGATGATGATGATGATGATGATGATGATGATGATGATGATGATGATGATGATGATGATGATGATGATGATGATGATGATGATGATGATGATGATGATGATGATGATGATGTTGCTGATGATGATGTTGCTGATGATGATGTTGATGATGATGATGTTGTTGATGATGTTGCTGATGATGTTGCTGATGATGTTGCTGATGATGTTGCTGATGATGTTGATGATGATGTTGATGATGATGTTGATGATGATGTTGATGATGATGTTGATGATGATGTTGATGATGATGTTGATGATGATGTTGATGATGATGTTGATGATGATGTTGATGTTGATGATGATGTTAATGATGATGTTGATGATGATGTTGATGATGATGTTGCTGATGATGTTGCTGATGATGTTGCTGATGATGTTGCTGGTGATGTTGCTGATGATGTTGCTGATGATGTTGCTGATGATGTTGCTGATGATGACGTGAGACGGTGTGGTATGCCCGTTTGCGGTGTTGTATGCCCGGAGGCGGTGTTGCATGCCCGGAGGCGGTGTGGTATGCCCGGAGGCGGTGTTGTATGCCCGGAGGCGGTGTTGTATGCCCGGAGGCGGTGTAGTATGCCCGGAGGCGGTGTAGTATGCCCGGAGGCGGTGTTGTATGCCCGGAGGCGGTGTGGTATGCCCGGAGGCGGTGTAGTATGCCCGGAGGCGGTGTTGTATGCCCGGAGGCGGTGTGGTATGCCCGGAGGCGGTACAACACCGCATCCGGGCATGATGATGATAATGATGATGATGATGATGATGATGATGATGATGATGATGATGATGATGATGATGATGATGATGATGATGATGATGATGATGATGATGATGATGATGATGATGATGATGATGATGATGATGATGATGATGATGATGATGATGATGATGATGATGATGATGATGATGATGATGATGATGATGATGATGATGATGTTGCTGATGATGATGTTGCTGATGATGATGTTGCTGATGATGATGCTGTTGATGATGTTGCTGATGATGTTGCTGATGATGTTGCTGATGATGTTGCTGATGATGTTGATGATGATGTTGATGATGATGTTGATGATGATGTTGATGATGATGTTGATGATGATGTTGCTGATGATGTTGCTGATGATGTTGCTGATGATGTTGCTGATGATGTTGCTGATGATGTTGCTGGTGATGTTGCTGATGATGTTGCTGATGATGTTGCTGATGATGACGTGAGACGGTGTGGTATGCCCGGAGGCGGTGTTGTATGCCCGGAGGCGGTGTTGTATGCCCGGAGGCGGTGTGGTATGCCCGGAGGCGGTGTTGTATGCCCGGAGGCGGTGTGGTATGCCCGGAGGCGGTGTTGTATGCCCGGAGGCGGTGTTGTATGCCCTGAGGCGGTCTGGTATGCCCGGAGGCGGTGTAGTATGCCCGGAGGCGGTGTTGTATGCCCGGAGGCGGTGTGGTATGCCCGGAGGCGGTGCAGTATGCCCGGAGGCGGTGTTGTATGCCCGGAGGCGGTGTGGTATGCCCGGAGGCGGTGTAGTATGCCCGGAGGCGGTGTTGTATGCCCGGAGGCGGTGTGGTATGCCCGGAGGCGGTGTAGTATGCCCGGAGGCGGTGTTGTATGCCCGGAGGCGGTGTGGTATGCCCGGAGGCGGTACAACACCGCCTCCGGGCATGATGATGATAATGATGATGATGATGATGATGATGATGATGATGATGATGATGATGATGATGATGATGATGATGATGATGATGATGATGATGATGATGATGATGATGATGATGATGATGATGATGATGATGATGATGATGATGATGATGATGATGATGATGATGATGATGATGATGATGATGATGATGATGATGATGATGATGATGATGATGATGATGATGATGATGATGATGATGTTGCTGATGATGATGTTGCTGATGATGATGTTGCTGATGATGATGTTGTTGATGATGTTGCTGATGATGTTGCTGATGATGTTGCTGATGATGTTGCTGATGATGTTGATGATGATGTTGATGATGATGTTGATGATGATGTTGATGATGATGTTGCTGATGATGTTGCTGATGATGTTGCTGATGATGTTGCTGATGATGTTGCTGATGATGTTGCTGATGATGTTGCTGGTGATGTTGCTGATGATGTTGCTGATGATGTTGCTGATGATGACGTGAGACGGTGTGGTATGCCCGGAGGCGGTGTTGTATGCCCGGAGGTGGTGTTGTATGCCCGGAGGCGGTGTGGTATGCCCGGAGGCGGTGTTGTATGCCCGGAGGCGGTGTTGTATGCCCGGAGGCGGTGTGGTATGCCCGGAGGCGGTGTTGTATGCCCGGAGGCGGTGTTGTATGCCCTGAGGCGGTCTGGTATGCCCGGATGCGGTGTAGTATGCCCGGAGGCGGTATTGTATGCCCGGAGGCGGTGTGGTATGCCCGGAGGGGGTGCAGTATGCCCGGAGGCGGTGTTGTATGCCCGGAGGCGGTGTTGTATGCCCGGAGGCGGTGTAGTATGCCCGGAGGCGGTGTTGTATGCCCGGAGGCGGTGTGGTATGCCCGGAAGCGGTGTAGTATGCCCGGAGGCGGTGTTGTATGCCCGGAGGCGGTGTGGTATGCCCGGAGGCGGTACAACACCGCCTCCAGGCATGATGATGATAATGATGATGATGATGATGATGATGATGATGATGATGATGATGATGATGATGATGATGATGATGATGATGATGATGATGATGATGATGATGATGATGATGATGATGATGATGATGATGATGATGATGATGATGATGATGATGATGATGATGATGATGATGATGATGATGTTGCTGATGATGATGTTGCTGATGATGATGTTGCTGATGATGATGTTGTTGATGATGTTGATGATGATGTTGCTGATGATGTTGCTGATGATGTTGCTGATGATGTTGCTGATGATGTTGATGATGATGTTGATGATGATGTTGATGATGATGTTGATGATGATGTTGATGATGATGTTGATGATGATGTTGATGATGATGTTGATGATGATGTTGATGTTGATGATGATGTTAATGATGATGTTGATGATGATGTTGATGATAATGTTGCTGATGATGTTGCTGATGATGTTGCTGATGATGTTGCTGGTGATGTTGCTGATGATGTTGCTGATGATGTTGCTGATGATGTTGCTGATGATGACGTGAGACGGTGTGGTATGCCCGTTTGCGGTGTTGTATGCCCGGAGGCGGTGTTGCATGCCCGGAGGCGGTGTGGTATGCCCGGAGGCGGTGTTGTATGCCCGGAGGCGGTGTTGTATGCCCGGAGGCGGTGTAGTATGCCCGGAGGCGGTGTAGTATGCCCGGAGGCGGTGTTGTATGCCCGGAGGCGGTGTGGTATGCCCGGAGGCGGTGTAGTATGCCCGGAGGCGGTGTTGTATGCCCGGAGGCGGTGTGGTATGCCCGGAGGCGGTACAACACCGCCTCCGGGCATGATGATGATAATGATGATGATGATGATGATGATGATGATGATGATGATGATGATGATGATGATGATGATTATGATGATGATGATGATGATGATGATGATGATGATGATGATGATGATGATGATGATGATGATGATGATGATGATGATGATGATGATGATGATGATGATGATGATGATGATGATGATGATGATGATGATGATGATGATGATGATGATGATGATGATGATGATGATGATGATGATGATGATGTTGCTGATGATGATGTTGCTGATGATGATGTTGCTGATGATGATGTTGTTGATGATGTTGCTGATGATGTTGCTGATGATGTTGCTGATGATGTTGCTGATGATGTTGCTGATGATGTTGATGATGATGTTGATGATGATGTTGATGATGATGTTGATGATGATGTTGATGATGATGTTGATGATGATGTTGCTGATGATGTTGCTGATGATGTTGCTGATGATGTTGCTGATGATGTTGCTGATGATGTTGCTGGTGATGTTGCTGATGATGTTGCTGATGATGTTGCTGATGATGACGTGAGACGGTGTGGTATGCCCGGAGGCGGTGTTGTATGCCCGGAGGCGGTGTTGTATGCCCGGAGGCGGTGTGGTATGCCCGGAGGCGGTGTTGTATGCCCGGAGGCGGTGTTGTATGCCCTGAGGCGGTCTGGTATGCCCGGAGGCGGTGTAGTATGCCCGGAGGCGGTGTTGTATGCCCGGAGGCGGTGTGGTATGCCCGGAGGCGGTGCAGTATGCCCGGAGGCGGTGTTGTATGCCCGGAGGCGGTGTTGTATGCCCGGAGGCGGTGTAGTATGCCCGGAGGCGGTGTTGTATGCCCGGAGGCGGTGTGGTATGCCCGGAAGCGGTGTAGTATGCCCGGAGGCGGTGTTGTATGCCCGGAGGCGGTGTGGTATGCCCGGAGGCGGTACAACACCGCCTCCAGGCATGATGATGATAATGATGATGATGATGATGATGATGATGATGATGATGATGATGATGATGATGATGATGATGATGATGATGATGATGATGATGATGATGATGATGATGATGATGATGATGATGATGATGATGATGATGATGATGATGATGATGATGATGATGATGATGATGATGATGATGATTATGATGTTGCTGATGATGATGTTGCTGATGATGATGTTGCTGATGATGATGTTGTTGATGATGTTGCTGATGATGTTACTGATGATGTTGCTGATGATGTTGCTGATGATGTTGATGATGATGTTGATGATGATGTTGATGATGATGTTGATGATGATGTTGATGATGATGTTGCTGATGATGTTGCTGATGATGTTGCTGATGATGTTGCTGATGATGTTGCTGATGATGTTGCTGGTGATGTTGCTGATGATGTTGCTGATGATGTTGCTGATGATGACGTGAGACGGTGTGGTATGCCCGGAGGCGGTGTTGTATGCCCGGAGGCGGTGTTGTATGCCCGGAGGCGGTGTGGTATGCCCGGAGGCGGTGTTGTATGCCCGGAGGCGGTGTTGTATGCCCGGAGGCGGTGTGGTATGCCCGGAGGCGGTGTTGTATGCCCGGAGGCGGTGTTGTATGCCCTGAGGCGGTCTGGTATGCCCGGAGGCGGTGTAGTATGCCCGGAGGCGGTGTTGTATGCCCGGAGGCGGTGTGGTATGCCCGGAGGCGGTGCAGTATGCCCGGAGGCGGTGTTGTATGCCCGGAGGCGGTGTGGTATGCCCGGAGGCGGTGTAGTATGCCCGGAGGCGGTGTTGTGTGCCCGGAGGCGGTGTGGTATGCCCGGAGGCGGTGTAGTATGCCCGGAGGCGGTGTTGTATGCCCGGAGGCGGTGTGGTATGCCCGGAGGCGGTACAACACCGCCTCCGGGCATGATGATGATAATGATGATGATGATGATGATGATGATGATGATGATGATGATGATGATGATGATGATGATGATGATGATGATGATGATGATGATGATGATGATGATGATGATGATGATGATGATGATGATGATGATGATGATGATGATGATGATGATGATGATGATGATGATGATGATGATGATGATGATGTTGCTGATGATGATGTTGCTGATGATGATGTTGCTGATGATGATGTTGTTGATGATGTTGCTGATGATGTTGATGATGATGTTGCTGATGATGTTGCTGATGATGTTGATGATGATGTTGATGATGATGTTGCTGATGATGTTGATGATGATGTTGATGATGATGTTGCTGATGATGTTGCTGATGATGTTGCTGATGATGTTGCTGATGATGTTGCTGATGATGTTGCTGGTGATGTTGCTGATGATGTTGCTGATGATGTTGCTGATGATGACGTGAGACGGTGTGGTATGCCCGGAGGCGGTGTTGTATGCCCGGAGGCGGTGTTGTATGCCCGGAGGCGGTGTGGTATGCCCGGAGGCGGTGTTGTATGCCCGGAGGCGGTGTTGTATGCCCGGAGGCGGTGTGGTATGCCCGGAGGCGGTGTTGTATGCCCGGAGGCGGTGTTGTATGCCCTGAGGCGGTCTGGTATGCCCGGAGGAGGTGTAGTATGCCCGGAGGCGGTGTTGTATGCCCGGAGGCGGTGTGGTATGCCCGGAGGCGGTGCAGTATGCCCGGAGGCGGTGTTGTATGCCCGGAGGCGGTGTGGTATGCCCGGAGGCGGTGTAGTATGCCCGGAGGCGGTGTTGTATGCCCGGAGGCGGTGTGGTATGCCCGGAGGCGGTGTAGTATGCCCGGAGGCGGTGTTGTATGCCCGGAGGCGGTGTGGTATGCCCGGAGGCGGTACAACACCGCCTCCGGGCATGATGATGATAATGATGATGATGATGATGATGATGATGATGATGATGATGATGATGATGATGATGATGATGATGATGATGATGATGATGATGATGATGATGATGATGATGATGATGATGATGATGATGATGATGATGATGATGATGATGATGATGATGATGATGATGTTGCTGATGATGATGTTGCTGATGATGATGTTGCTGATGATGATGTTGTTGATGATGTTGCTGATGATGTTGCTGATGATGTTGCTGATGATGTTGCTGATGATGTTGATGATGATGTTGATGATGATGTTGATGATGATGTTGATGATGATGTTGATGATGATGTTGCTGATGATGTTGCTGATGATGTTGCTGATGATGTTGCTGATGATGTTGCTGATGATGTTGCTGGTGATGTTGCTGATGATGTTGCTGATGATGTTGCTGATGATGACGTGAGACGGTGTGGTATGCCCGGAGGCGGTGTTGTATGCCCGGAGGCGGTGTTGTATGCCCGGAGGCGGTGTGGTATGCCCGGAGGCGGTGTTGTATGCCCGGAGGCGGTGTTGTATGCCCGGAGGCGGTGTGGTATGCCCGGAGGCGGTGTTGTATGCCCGGAGGCGGTGTTGTATGCCCTGAGGCGGTCTGGTATGCCCGGAGGCGGTGTAGTATGCCCGGAGGCGGTGTTGTATGCCCGGAGGCGGTGTGGTATGCCCGGAGGCGGTGCAGTATGCCCGGAGGCGGTGTTGTATGCCCGGAGGCGGTGTGGTATGCCCGGAGGCGGTGTAGTATGCCCGGAGGCGGTGTTGTATGCCCGGAGGCGGTGTGGTATGCCCGGAGGCGGTGTAGTATGCCCGGAGGCGGTGTTGTATGCCCGGAGGCGGTGTGGTATGCCCGGAGGCGGTACAACACCGCCTCCGGGCATGATGATGATAATGATGATGATGATGATGATGATGATGATGATGATGATGATGATGATGATGATGATGATGATGATGATGATGATGATGATGATGATGATGATGATGATGATGATGATGTTGCTGATGATGATGTTGCTGATGATGATGTTGATGATGATGATGTTGTTGATGATGTTGCTGATGATGTTGCTGATGATGTTGCTGATGATGTTGCTGATGATGTTGATGATGATGTTGATGATGATGTTGATGATGATGTTGATGATGATGTTGATGATGATGTTGATGATGATGTTGATGATGATGTTGATGATGATGTTGATGATGATGTTGATGATGATGTTGATGATGATGTTGCTGATGATGTTGCTGATGATGTTGCTGATGATGTTGCTGATGATGTTGCTGATGATGTTGCTGGTGATGTTGCTGATGATGTTGCTGATGATGTTGCTGATGATGACGTGAGACGGTGTGGTATGCCCGGAGGCGGTGTTGTATGCCCGGAGGCGGTGTTGTATGCCCGGAGGCGGTGTGGTATGCCCGGAGGCGGTGTTGTATGCCCGGAGGCGGTGTGGTGTGCCCGGAGGCGGTGTTGTATGCCCGGAGGCGGTGTTGTATGCCCTGAGGCGGTCTGGTATGCCCGGAGGCGGTGTAGTATGCCCGGAGGCGGTGTTGTATGCCCGGAGGCGGTGTGGTATGCCCGGAGGCGGTGCAGTATGCCCGGAGGCGGTGTTGTATGCCCGGAGGCGGTGTGGTATGCCCGGAGGCGGTGTAGTATGCCCGGAG
>JAXIVJ010002499.1:52500-62500 GCA_036785665.1 Chirona hameri
TGTATGCCCGGAGGCGGTGTGGTATGCCCGGAGGCGGTGTTGTATGCCCGGAGGCGGTGTTGTATGCCCTGAGGCGGTCTGGTATGCCCGGAGGCGGTGTAGTATGCCCGGAGGCGGTGTTGTATGCCCGGAGGCGGTGTGGTATGCCCGGAGGCGGTGCAGTATGCCCGGAGGCGGTGTTGTATGCCCGGAGGCGGTGTTGTATGCCCGGAGGTGGTGTAGTATGCCCGGAGGCGGTGTTGTATGCCCGGAGGCGGTGTGGTATGCCCGGAAGCGGTGTAGTATGCCCGGAGGCGGTGTTGTATGCCCGGAGGCGGTGTGGTATGCCCGGAGGCGGTACAACACCGCCTCCAGGCATGATGATGATAATGATGATGATGATGATGATGATGATGATGATGATGATGATGATGATGATGATGATGATGATGATGATGATGATGATGATGATGATGATGATGATGATGATGATGATGATGATGATGATGATGATGATGATGATGATGATGATGATGATGATGATGATGATGATGATGATGTTGCTGATGATGATGTTGCTGATGATGATGTTGCTGATGATGATGTTGTTGATGATGTTGCTGATGATGTTGCTGATGATGTTGCTGATGATGTTGCTGATGATGTTGATGATGATGTTGATGATGATGACGTGAGACGGTGTGGTATGCCCGGAGGCGGTGTTGTATGCCCGGAGGCGGTGTTGTATGCCCGGAGGCGGTGTGGTATGCCCGGAGGCGGTGTTGTATGCCCGGAGGCGGTGTTGTATGCCCGGAGGCGGTGTGGTATGCCCGGAGGCGGTGTTGTATGCCCGGAGGCGGTGTTGTATGCCCGGAGGCGGTGTGGTATGCCCGGAGGCGGTGTTGTATGCCCGGAGGCGGTGTTGTATGCCCTGAGGCGGTCTGGTATGCCCGGAGGCGGTGTAGTATGCCCGGAGGCGGTGTTGTATGCCCGGAGGCGGTGTGGTATGCCCGGAGGCGGTGCAGTATGCCCGGAGGCGGTGTTGTATGCCCGGAGGCGGTGTGGTATGCCCGGAGGCGGTGTAGTATGCCCGGAGGCGGTGTTGTATGCCCGGAGGCGGTGTGGTATGCCCGGAGGCGGTGTAGTATGCCCGGAGGCGGTGTTGTATGCCCGGAGGCGGTGTGGTATGCCCGGAGGCGGTACAACACCGCCTCCCGGCATGATGATGATAATGATGATGATGATGATGATGATGATGATGATGATGATGATGATGATGTTGCTGATGATGATGTTGCTGATGATGATGTTGCTGATGATGATGTTGTTGATGATGTTGCTGATGATGTTGCTGATGATGTTGCTGATGATGTTGCTGATGATGTTGATGATGATGTTGATGATGATGTTGATGATGATGTTGATGATGATGTTGATGATGATGTTGCTGATGATGTTGCTGATGATGTTGCTGATGATGTTGCTGATGATGTTGCTGATGATGTTGCTGGTGATGTTGCTGATGATGTTGCTGATGATGTTGCTGATGATGACGTGAGACGGTGTGGTATGCCCGGAGGCGGTGTTGTATGCCCGGAGGCGGTGTTGTATGCCCGGAGGCGGTGTGGTATGCCCGGAGGCGGTGTTGTATGCCCGGAGGCGGTGTTGTATGCCCGGAGGCGGTGTGGTATGCCCGGAGGCGGTGTTGTATGCCCGGAGGCGGTGTTGTATGCCCTGAGGCGGTCTGGTATGCCCGGAGGCGGTGTAGTATGCCCGGAGGCGGTGTTGTATGCCCGGAGGCGGTGTGGTATGCCCGGAGGCGGTGCAGTATGCCCGGAGGCGGTGTTGTATGCCCGGAGGCGGTGTGGTATGCCCGGAGGCGGTGTAGTATGCCCGGAGGCGGTGTTGTATGCCCGGAGGCGGTGTGGTATGCCCGGAGGCGGTGTAGTATGCCCGGAGGCGGTGTTGTATGCCCGGAGGCGGTGTGGTATGCCCGGAGGCGGTACAACACCGCCTCCGGGCATGATGATGATAATGATGATGATGATGATGATGATGATGATGATGATGATGATGATGATGATGATGATGATGATGATGATGATGATGATGATGATGATGATGATGATGATGATGATGTTGCTGATGATGATGTTGCTGATGATGATGTTGATGATGATGATGTTGTTGATGATGTTGCTGATGATGTTGCTGATGATGTTGCTGATGATGTTGCTGATGATGTTGATGATGATGTTGATGATGATGTTGATGATGATGTTGATGATGATGTTGATGATGATGTTGATGATGATGTTGATGATGATGTTGATGATGATGTTGATGATGATGTTGATGTTGATGATGATGTTAATGATGATGTTGATGATGATGTTGATGATGATGTTGCTGATGATGTTGCTGATGATGTTGCTGATGATGTTGCTGGTGATGTTGCTGATGATGTTGCTGATGATGTTGCTGATGATGTTGCTGATGATGACGTGAGACGGTGTGGTATGCCCGTTTGCGGTGTTGTATGCCCGGAGGCGGTGTTGCATGCCCGGAGGCGGTGTGGTATGCCCGGAGGCGGTGTTGTATGCCCGGAGGCGGTGTTGTATGCCCGGAGGCGGTGTAGTATGCCCGGAGGCGGTGTAGTATGCCCGGAGGCGGTGTTGTATGCCCGGAGGCGGTGTGGTATGCCCGGAGGCGGTGTAGTATGCCCGGAGGCGGTGTTGTATGCCCGGAGGCGGTGTGGTATGCCCGGAGGCGGTACAACACCGCCTCCGGGCATGATGATGATAATGATGATGATGATGATGATGATGATGATGATGATGATGATGATGATGATGATGATGATGATGATGATGATGATGATGATGATGATGATGATGATGATGATGATGATGATGATGATGATGATGATGATGATGATGATGATGATGATGATGATGATGATGATGATGATGATGATGATGATGATGATGATGATGATGATGATGATGATGTTGCTGATGATGATGTTGCTGATGATGATGTTGCTGATGATGATGTTGTTGATGATGTTGCTGATGATGTTGCTGATGATGTTGCTTATTATGTTGCTGATGATGTTGATGATGATGTTGATGATGATGTTGATGATGATGTTGATGATGATGTTGATGATGATGTTGCTGATGATGTTGATGATGATGTTGCTGATGATGTTGCTGATGATGTTGCTGATGATGTTGCTGGTGATGTTGCTGATGATGTTGCTGATGATGTTGCTGATGATGACGTGAGACGGTGTGGTATGCCCGGAGGCGGTGTTGTATGCCCGGAGGCGGTGTTGTATGCCCGGAGGCGGTGTGGTATGCCCGGAGGCGGTGTTGTATGCCCGGAGGCGGTGTGGTGTGCCCAGAGGCGGTGTTGTATGCCCGGAGGCGGTGTTGTATGCCCTGAGGCGGTCTGGTATGCCCGGAGGCGGTGTAGTATGCCCGGAGGCGGTGTTGTATGCCCGGAGGCGGTGTGGTATGCCCGGAGGCGGTGCAGTATGCCCGGAGGCGGTGTTGTATGCCCGGAGGCGGTGTGGTATGCCCGGAGGCGGTGTAGTATGCCCGGAGGCGGTGTTGTATGCCCGGAGGTGGTGTGGTATGCCCGGAGGCGGTGTAGTATGCCCGGAGGCGGTGTTGTATGCCCGGAGGCGGTGTGGTATGCCCGGAGGCGGTACAACACCGCCTCCGGGCATGATGATGATGATGATGATGATGATGATGATGATGATGATGATGATGATGATGATGATGATGATGATGATGATGATGATGATGATGATGATGATGATGATGATGATGATGATGATGATGATGATGATGATGATGATGATGATGATGATGATGATGATGATGATGATGATGATGATGATGATGATGATGATGATGATGATGATGTGTGCTGATGATGATGTTGCTGATGATGATGTTGCTGATGATGATGTTGTTGATGATGTTGCTGATGATGTTGCTGATGATGTTGCTGATGATGTTGCTGATGATGTTGATGATGATGTTGATGATGATGTTGATGATGATGTTGATGATGATGTTGATGATGATGTTGCTGATGATGTTGCTGATGATGTTGCTGATGATGTTGCTGATGATGTTGCTGATGATGTTGCTGGTGATGTTGCTGATTATGTTGCTGATGATGTTGCTGATGATGACGTGAGACGGTGTGGTATGCCCGGAGGCGGTGTTGTATGCCCGGAGGTGGTGTTGTATGCCCGGAGGCGGTGTGGTATGCCCGGAGGCGGTGTTGTATGCCCGGAGGCGGTGTTGTATGCCCGGAGGCGGTGTGGTATGCCCGGAGGCGGTGTTGTATGCCCGGAGGCGGTGTTGTATGCCCTGAGGCGGTCTGGTATGCCCGGAGGCGGTGTAGTATGCCCGGAGGCGGTATTGTATGCCCGGAGGCGGTGTGGTATGCCCGGAGGCGGTGCAGTATGCCCGGAGGCGGTGTTGTATGCCCGGAGGCGGTGTTGTATGCCCGGAGGCGGTGTAGTATGCCCGGAGGCGGTGTTGTATGCCCGGAGGCGGTGTGGTATGCCCGGAAGCGGTGTAGTATGCCCGGAGGCGGTGTTGTATGCCCGGAGGCGGTGTGGTATGCCCGGAGGCGGTACAACACCGCCTCCAGGCATGATGATGATAATGATGATGATGATGATGATGATGATGATGATGATGATGATGATGATGATGATGATGATGATGATGATGATGATGATGATGATGATGATGATGATGATGATGATGATGATGATGATGATGATGATGATGATGATGATGATGATGATGATGATGATGATGATGATGATGTTGCTGATGATGATGTTGCTGATGATGATGTTGCTGATGATGATGTTGTTGATGATGTTGATGATGATGTTGCTGATGATGTTGCTGATGATGTTGCTGATGATGTTGCTGATGATGTTGATGATGATGTTGATGATGATGTTGATGATGATGTTGATGATGATGTTGATGATGATGTTGATGATGATGTTGATGATGATGTTGATGATGATGTTGATGTTGATGATGATGTTAATGATGATGTTGATGATGATGTTGATGATGATGTTGCTGATGATGTTGCTGATGATGTTGCTGATGATGTTGCTGGTGATGTTGCTGATGATGTTGCTGATGATGTTGCTGATGATGTTGCTGATGATGACGTGAGACGGTGTGGTATGCCCGTTTGCGGTGTTGTATGCCCGGAGGCGGTGTTGCATGCCCGGAGGCGGTGTGGTATGCCCGGAGGCGGTGTTGTATGCCCGGAGGCGGTGTTGTATGCCCGGAGGCGGTGTTGTATGCCCGGAGGCGGTGTGGTATGCCCGGAGGCGGTGTTGTATGCCCGGAGGCGGTGTTGTATGCCCGGAGGCGGTGTGGTATGCCCGGAGGCGGTGTTGTATGCCCGGAGGCGGTGTTGTATGCCCTGAGGCGGTCTGGTATGCCCGGAGGCGGTGTAGTATGCCCGGAGGCGGTGTTGTATGCCCGGAGGCGGTGTGGTATGCCCGGAGGCGGTGCAGTATGCCCGGAGGCGGTGTTGTATGCCCGGAGGCGGTGTGGTATGCCCGGAGGCGGTGTAGTATGCCTGATGATGATGATGATGATGATGATGATGATGATGATGATGATGATGATGATGATGATGATGATGATGATGATGATGATGATGATGATGATGATGATGATGATGATGATGATGATGATGATGTTGCTGATGATGATGTTGCTGATGATGATGTTGCTGATGATGATGTTGTTGATGATGTTGCTGATGATGTTGCTGATGATGTTGCTGATGATGTTGCTGGTGATGTTGATGATGATGTTGATGATGATGTTGATGATGATGTTGATGATGATGTTGATGATGATGTTGCTGATGATGTTGCTGATGATGTTGCTGATGATGTTGCTGATGATGTTGCTGATGATGTTGCTGGTGATGTTGCTGATGATGTTGCTGATGATGTTGCTGATGATGACGTGAGACGGTGTGGTATGCCCGGAGGCGGTGTTGTATGCCCGGAGGCGGTGTTGTATGCCCGGAGGCGGTGTGGTATGCCCGGAGGCGGTGTTGTATGCCCGGAGGCGGTGTTGTATGCCCTGAGGCGGTCTGGTATGCCCGGAGGCGGTGTAGTATGCCCGGAGGCGGTGTTGTATGCCCGGAGGCGGTGTGGTATGCCCGGAGGCGGTGCAGTATGCCCGGAGGCGGTGTTGTATGCCCGGAGGCGGTGTTGTATGCCCGGAGGCGGTGTAGTATGCCCGGAGGCGGTGTTGTATGCCCGGAGGCGGTGTGGTATGCCCGGAAGCGGTGTAGTATGCCCGGAGGCGGTGTTGTATGCCCGGAGGCGGTGTGGTATGCCCGGAGGCGGTACAACACCGCCTCCAGGCATGATGATGATAATGATGATGATGATGATGATGATGATGATGATGATGATGATGATGATGATGATGATGATGATGATGATGATGATGATGATGATGATGATGATGATGATGATGATGATGATGATGATGATGATGATGATGATGATGATGATGATGATGATGATGATGATGATGATGATGATGTTGCTGATGATGATGTTGCTGATGATGATGTTGCTGATGATGATGTTGTTGATGATGTTGCTGATGATGTTGCTGATGATGTTGCTGATGATGTTGCTGATGATGTTGATGATGATGTTGATGATGATGACGTGAGACGGTGTGGTATGCCCGGAGGCGGTGTTGTATGCCCGGAGGCGGTGTTGTATGCCCGGAGGCGGTGTGGTATGCCCGGAGGCGGTGTTGTATGCCCGGAGGCGGTGTTGTATGCCCGGAGGCGGTGTGGTATGCCCGGAGGCGGTGTTGTATGCCCGGAGGCGGTGTTGTATGCCCGGAGGCGGTGTGGTATGCCCGGAGGCGGTGTTGTATGCCCGGAGGCGGTGTTGTATGCCCTGAGGCGGTCTGGTATGCCCGGAGGCGGTGTAGTATGCCCGGAGGCGGTGTTGTATGCCCGGAGGCGGTGTGGTATGCCCGGAGGCGGTGCAGTATGCCCGGAGGCGGTGTTGTATGCCCGGAGGCGGTGTGGTATGCCCGGAGGCGGTGTAGTATGCCCGGAGGCGGTGTTGTATGCCCGGAGGCGGTGTGGTATGCCCGGAGGCGGTGTAGTATGCCCGGAGGCGGTGTTGTATGCCCGGAGGCGGTGTGGTATGCCCGGAGGCGGTACAACACCGCCTCCGGGCATGATGATGATAATGATGATGATGATGATGATGATGATGATGATGATGATGATGATGATGATGTTGCTGATGATGATGTTGCTGATGATGATGTTGCTGATGATGATGTTGTTGATGATGTTGCTGATGATGTTGCTGATGATGTTGCTGATGATGTTGCTGATGATGTTGATGATGATGTTGATGATGATGTTGATGATGATGTTGATGATGATGTTGATGATGATGTTGCTGATGATGTTGCTGATGATGTTGCTGATGATGTTGCTGATGATGTTGCTGATGATGTTGCTGGTGATGTTGCTGATGATGTTGCTGATGATGTTGCTGATGATGACGTGAGACGGTGTGGTATGCCCGGAGGCGGTGTTGTATGCCCGGAGGCGGTGTTGTATGCCCGGAGGCGGTGTGGTATGCCCGGAGGCGGTGTTGTATGCCCGGAGGCGGTGTTGTATGCCCGGAGGCGGTGTGGTATGCCCGGAAGCGGTGTAGTATGCCCGGAGGCGGTGTTGTATGCCCGGAGGCGGTGTGGTATGCCCGGAGGCGGTACAACACCGCCTCCAGGCATGATGATGATAATGATGATGATGATGATGATGATGATGATGATGATGATGATGATGATGATGATGATGATGATGATGATGATGATGATGATGATGATGATGATGATGATGATGATGATGATGATGATGATGATGATGATGATGATGATGATGATGATGATGATGATGATGATTATGATGTTGCTGATGATGATGTTGCTGATGATGATGTTGCTGATGATGATGTTGTTGATGATGTTGCTGATGATGTTGCTGATGATGTTGCTGATGATGTTGCTGATGATGTTGATGATGATGTTGATGATGATGTTGATGATGATGTTGATGATGATGTTGATGATGATGTTGCTGATGATGTTGCTGATGATGTTGCTGATGATGTTGCTGATGATGTTGCTGATGATGTTGCTGGTGATGTTGCTGATGATGTTGCTGATGATGTTGCTGATGATGACGTGAGACGGTGTGGTATGCCCGGAGGCGGTGTTGTATGCCCGGAGGCGGTGTTGTATGCCCGGAGGCGGTGTGGTATGCCCGGAGGCGGTGTTGTATGCCCGGAGGCGGTGTTGTATGCCCGGAGGCGGTGTGGTATGCCCGGAGGCGGTGTTGTATGCCCGGAGGCGGTGTTGTATGCCCTGAGGCGGTCTGGTATGCCCGGAGGCGGTGTAGTATGCCCGGAGGCGGTGTTGTATGCCCGGAGGCGGTGTGGTATGCCCGGAGGCGGTGCAGTATGCCCGGAGGCGGTGTTGTATGCCCGGAGGCGGTGTGGTATGCCCGGAGGCGGTGTAGTATGCCCGGAGGCGGTGTTGTGTGCCCGGAGGCGGTGTGGTATGCCCGGAGGCGGTGTAGTATGCCCGGAGGCGGTGTTGTATGCCCGGAGGCGGTGTGGTATGCCCGGAGGCGGTACAACACCGCCTCCGGGCATGATGATGATAATGATGATGATGATGATGATGATGATGATGATGATGATGATGATGATGATGATGATGATGATGATGATGATGATGATGATGATGATGATGATGATGATGATGATGATGATGATGATGATGATGATGATGATGATGATGATGATGATGATGATGATGATGATGATGATGATGATGATGATGATGTTGCTGATGATGATGTTGCTGATGATGATGTTGCTGATGATGATGTTGTTGATGATGTTGCTGATGATGTTGCTGATGATGTTGCTGATGATGTTGCTGATGATGTTGATGATGATGTTGATGATGATGTTGCTGATGATGTTGATGATGATGTTGATGATGATGTTGCTGATGATGTTGCTGATGATGTTGCTGATGATGTTGCTGATGATGTTGCTGATGATGTTGCTGGTGATGTTGCTGATGATGTTGCTGATGATGTTGCTGATGATGACGTGAGACGGTGTGGTATGCCCGGAGGCGGTGTTGTATGCCCGGAGGCGGTGTTGTATGCCCGGAGGCGGTGTGGTATGCCCGGAGGCGGTGTTGTATGCCCGGAGGCGGTGTTGTATGCCCGGAGGCGGTGTGGTATGCCCGGAGGCGGTGTTGTATGCCCGGAGGCGGTGTTGTATGCCCTGAGGCGGTCTGGTATGCCCGGAGGCGGTGTAGTATGCCCGGAGGCGGTGTTGTATGCCCGGAGGCGGTGTGGTATGCCCGGAGGCGGTGCAGTATGCCCGGAGGCGGTGTTGTATGCCC
The DNA here is from genome assembly GCA_036785665.1 of Chirona hameri. NCBI lineage: Eukaryota > Metazoa > Arthropoda > Thecostraca > Balanomorpha > Balanidae > Chirona > Chirona hameri. Next base: position 62,034 of record JAXIVJ010002499.1, read on the forward strand.
GGAGGCGGTGTGGTATGCCCGGAGGCGGTGTAGTATGCCCGGAGGCGGTGTTGTATGCCCGGAGGCGGTGTGGTATGCCCGGAGGCGGTGTAGTATGCCCGGAGGCGGTGTTGTATGCCCGGAGGCGGTGTGGTATGCCCGGAGGCGGTACAACACCGCCTCCGGGCATGATGATGATAATGATGATGATGATGATGATGATGATGATGATGATGATGATGATGATGATGATGATGATGATGATGATGATGATGATGATGATGATGATGATGATGATGATGATGATGATGATGATGATGATGATGATGATGATGATGATGATGATGATGATGATGTTGCTGATGATGATGTTGCTGATGATGATGTTGCTGATGATGATGTTGTTGATGATGTTGCTGATGATGTTGCTGATGATGTTGCTGATGATGTTGCTGATGATGTTGATGATGATGTTGATGATGATGTTG
>JAXIVJ010002499.1:72500-77500 GCA_036785665.1 Chirona hameri
ATGATGATGATGATGATGATGATGATGATGATGATGATGATGATGATGATGATGATGATGATGATGATGATGATGATGATGATGATGATGATGATGATGATGATGATGATGATGATGATGATGATGATGATGATGTTGCTGATGATGATGTTGCTGATGATGATGTTGATGATGATGATGTTGTTGATGATGTTGCTGATGATGTTGCTGATGATGTTGCTGATGATGTTGCTGATGATGTTGATGATGATGTTGATGATGATGTTGATGATGATGTTGATGATGATGTTGATGATGATGTTGATGATGATGTTGATGATGATGTTGATGATGATGTTGATGATGATGTTGATGTTGATGATGATGTTAATGATGATGTTGATGATGATGTTGATGATGATGTTGCTGATGATGTTGCTGATGATGTTGCTGATGATGTTGCTGGTGATGTTGCTGATGATGTTGCTGATGATGTTGCTGATGATGTTGCTGATGATGACGTGAGACGGTGTGGTATGCCCGTTTGCGGTGTTGTATGCCCGGAGGCGGTGTTGCATGCCCGGAGGCGGTGTGGTATGCCCGGAGGCGGTGTTGTATGCCCGGAGGCGGTGTTGTATGCCCGGGGGCGGTGTAGTATGCCCGGAGGCGGTGTAGTATGCCCGGAGGCGGTGTTGTATGCCCGGAGGCGGTGTGGTATGCCCGGAGGCGGTGTAGTATGCCCGGAGGCGGTGTTGTATGCCCGGAGGCGGTGTGGTATGCCCGGAGGCGGTACAACACCGCCTCCGGGCATGATGATGATAATGATGATGATGATGATGATGATGATGATGATGATGATGATGATGATGATGATGATGATGATGATGATGATGATGATGATGATGATGATGATGATGATGATGATGATGATGATGATGATGATGATGATGATGATGATGATGATGATGATGATGATGATGATGATGATGATGATGATGATGATGATGATGATGATGATGACGTTGCTGATGATGATGTTGCTGATGATGATGTTGCTGATGATGATGTTGTTGATGATGTTGCTGATGATGTTGCTGATGATGTTGCTGATGATGTTGCTGATGATGTTGATGATGATGTTGATGATGATGTTGATGATGATGTTGATGATGATGTTGATGATGATGTTGCTGATGATGTTGCTGATGATGTTGCTGATGATGTTGCTGATGATGTTGCTGATGATGTTGCTGGTGATGTTGCTGATGATGTTGCTGATGATGTTGCTGATGATGACGTGAGACGGTGTGGTATGCCCGGAGGCGGTGTTGTATGCCCGGAGGCGGTGTTGTATGCCCGGAGGCGGTGTGGTATGCCCGGAGGCGGTGTTGTATGCCCGGAGGCGGTGTGGTGTGCCCGGAGGCGGTGTTGTATGCCCGGAGGCGGTGTTGTATGCCCTGAGGCGGTCTGGTATGCCCGGAGGCGGTGTAGTATGCCCGGAGGCGGTGTTGTATGCCCGGAGGCGGTGTGGTATGCCCGGAGGCGGTGCAGTATGCCCGGAGGCGGTGTTGTATGCCCGGAGGCGGTGTGGTATGCCCGGAGGCGGTGTAGTATGCCCGGAGGCGGTGTTGTATGCCCGGAGGCGGTGTGGTATGCCCGGAGGCGGTGTAGTATGCCCGGAGGCGGTGTTGTATGCCCGGAGGCGGTGTGGTATGCCCGGAGGCGGTACAACACCGCCTCCGGGCATGATGATGATAATGATGATGATGATGATGATGATGATGATGATGATGATGATGATGATGATGATGATGATGATGATGATGATGATGATGATGATGATGATGATGATGATGATGATGATGATGATGATGATGATGATGATGATGATGATGATGATGATGATGATGATGATGATGATGATGATGATGATGATGATGATGATGATGATGATGATGATGTTGCTGATGATGATGTTGCTGATGATGATGTTGCTGATGATGATGTTGTTGATGATGTTGCTGATGATGTTGCTGATGATGTTGCTGATGATGTTGCTGATGATGTTGATGATGATGTTGATGATGATGTTGATGATGATGTTGATGATGATGTTGATGATGATGTTGCTGATGATGTTGCTGATGATGTTGCTGATGATGTTGCTGATGATGTTGCTGATGATGTTGCTGGTGATGTTGCTGATGATGTTGCTGATGATGTTGCTGATGATGACGTGAGACGGTGTGGTATGCCCGGAGGCGGTGTTGTATGCCCGGAGGCGGTGTTGTATGCCCGGAGGCGGTGTGGTATGCCCGGAGGCGGTGTTGTATGCCCGGAGGCGGTGTTGTATGCCCGGAGGCGGTGTGGTATGCCCGGAGGCGGTGTTGTATGCCCGGAGGCGGTGTTGTATGCCCTGAGGCGGTCTGGTATGCCCGGAGGCGGTGTAGTATGCCCGGAGGCGGTGTTGTATGCCCGGAGGCGGTGTGGTATGCCCGGAGGCGGTGCAGTATGCCCGGAGGCGGTGTTGTATGCCCGGAGGCGGTGTGGTATGCCCGGAGGCGGTGTAGTATGCCCGGAGGCGGTGTTGTATGCCCGGAGGCGGTGTGGTATGCCCGGAGGCGGTACAACACCGCCTCCGGGCATGATGATGATGATAATGATGATGATGATGATGATGATGATGATGATGATGATGATGATGATGATGATGATGATGATGATGATGATGATGATGATGATGATGATGATGATGATGATGATGATGATGATGATGATGATGATGATGATGATGATGATGATGATGATGATGATGTTGCTGATGATGATGTTGCTGATGATGATGTTGTTGATGATGTTGCTGATGATGTTGCTGATGATGTTGCTGATGATGTTGCTGATGATGTTGATGATGATGTTGATGATGATGTTGATGATGATGTTGATGATGATGTTGATGATGATGTTGCTGATGATGTTGCTGATGATGTTGCTGATGATGTTGCTGATGATGTTGCTGATGATGTTGCTGGTGATGTTGCTGATGATGTTGCTGATGATGTTGCTGATGATGACGTGAGACGGTGTGGTATGCCCGGAGGCGGTGTTGTATGCCCGGAGGCGGTGTTGTATGCCCGGAGGCGGTGTGGTATGCCCGGAGGCGGTGTTGTATGCCCGGAGGCGGTGTTGTATGCCCGGAGGCGGTGTGGTATGCCCGGAGGCGGTGTTGTATGCCCGGAGGCGGTGTTGTATGCCCTGAGGCGGTCTGGTATGCCCGGAGGCGGTGTAGTATGCCCGGAGGCGGTGTTGTATGCCCGGAGGCGGTGTGGTATGCCCGGAGGCGGTGCAGTATGCCCGGAGGCGGTGTTGTATGCCCGGAGGCGGTGTGGTATGCCCGGAGGCGGTGTAGTATGCCCGGAGGCGGTGTTGTATGCCCGGAGGCGGTGTGGTATGCCCGGAGGCGGTGTAGTATGCCCGGAGGCGGTGTTGTATGCCCGGAGGCGGTGTGGTATGCCCGGAGGCGGTACAACACCGCCTCCGGGCATGATGATGATAATGATGATGATGATGATGATGATGATGATGATGATGATGATGATGATGATGATGATGATGATGATGATGATGATGATGATGATGATGATGATGATGATGATGATGATGATGATGATGATGATGATGATGATGATGATGATGATGATGATGATGATGATGTTGCTGATGATGATGTTGCTGATGATGATGTTGCTGATGATGATGTTGTTGATGATTTTGCTGATGATGTTGCTGATGATGTTGCTGATGATGTTGCTGATGATGTTGATGATGATGTTGATGATGATGTTGATGATGATGTTGATGATGATGTTGATGATGATGTTGCTGATGATGTTGCTGATGATGTTGCTGATGATGTTGCTGATGATGTTGCTGATGATGTTGCTGGTGATGTTGCTGATGATGTTGCTGATGATGTTGCTGATGATGACGTGAGACGGTGTGGTATGCCCGGAGGCGGTGTTGTATGCCCGGAGGCGGTGTGGTATGCCCGGAGGCGGTGTTGTATGCCCGGAGGCGGTGTTGTATGTCCGGAGGCGGTGTGGTATGCCCGGAGGCGGTGTTGTATGCCCGGAGGCGGTGTTGTATGCCCTGAGGCGGTCTGGTATGCCCGGAGGCGGTGTAGTATGCCCGGAGGCGGTGTTGTATGCCCGGAGGCGGTGTGGTATGCCCGGAGGCGGTGCAGTATGCCCGGAGGCGGTGTTGTATGCCCGGAGGCGGTGTGGTATGCCCGGAGGCGGTGTAGTATGCCCGGAGGCGGTGTTGTATGCCCGGAGGCGGTGTGGTATGCCCGGAGGCGGTGTAGTATGCCCGGAGGCGGTGTTGTATGCCCGGAGGCGGTGTGGTATGCCCGGAGGCGGTACAACACCGCCTCCGGGCATGATGATGATAATGATGATGATGATGATGATGATGATGATGATGATGATGATGATGATGATGATGATGATGATGATGATGATGATGATGATGATGATGATGATGATGATGATGATGATGATGATGATGATGATGATGATGATGATGATGATGATGATGATGATGATGATGATGATGATGATGATGATGATGATGATGATGATGATGATGATGATGATGTTGCTGATGATGATGTTGCTGATGATGATGTTGATGATGATGATGTTGTTGATGATGTTGCTGATGATGTTGCTGATGATGTTGCTGATGATGTTGCTGATGATGTTGATGATGATGTTGATGATGATGTTGATGATGATGTTGATGATGATGTTGATGATGATGTTGATGATGATGTTGATGATGATGTTGATGATGATGTTGATGATGATGTTGATGATGATGTTGATGATGATGTTGATGTTGATGATGATGTTAATGATGATGTTGATGATGATGTTGATGATGATGTTGCTGATGATGTTGCTGATGATGTTGCTGATGATGTTGCTGGTGATGTTGCTGATGATGTTGCTGATGATGTT
>JAXIVJ010002499.1:80000-82500 GCA_036785665.1 Chirona hameri
GTTGATGATGATGTTGCTGATGATGTTGCTGATGATGTTGCTGATGATGTTGCTGATGATGTTGATGATGATGTTGATGATGATGTTGATGATGATGTTGATGATGATGTTGATGATGATGTTGATGATGATGTTGATGATGATGTTGATGATGATGTTGATGTTGATGATGATGTTAATGATGATGTTGATGATGATGTTGATGATGATGTTGCTGATGATGTTGCTGATGATGTTGCTGATGATGTTGCTGGTGATGTTGCTGATGATGTTGCTGATGATGTTGCTGATGATGTTGCTGATGATGACGTGAGACGGTGTGGTATGCCCGTTTGCGGTGTTGTATGCCCGGAGGCGGTGTTGCATGCCCGGAGGCGGTGTGGTATGCCCGGAGGCGGTGTTGTATGCCCGGAGGCGGTGTTGTATGCCCGGAGGCGGTGTAGTATGCCCGGAGGCGGTGTAGTATGCCCGGAGGCGGTGTTGTATGCCCGGAGGCGGTGTGGTATGCCCGGAGGCGGTGTAGTATGCCCGGAGGCGGTGTTGTATGCCCGGAGGCGGTGTGGTATGCCCGGAGGCGGTACAACACCGCCTCCGGGCATGATGATGATAATGATGATGATGATGATGATGATGATGATGATGATGATGATGATGATGATGATGATGATGATGATGATGATGATGATGATGATGATGATGATGATGATGATGATGATGATGATGATGATGATGATGATGATGATGATGATGATGATGATGATGATGATGATGATGTTGCTGATGATGATGTTGCTGATGATGATGTTGCTGATGATGATGTTGTTGATGATGTTGCTGATGATGTTGCTGATGATGTTGCTGATGATGTTGCTGATGATGTTGATGATGATGTTGATGATGATGTTGATGATGATGTTGATGATGATGTTGATGATGATGTTGCTGATGATGTTGCTGATGATGTTGCTGATGATGTTGCTGATGATGTTGCTGATGATGTTGCTGGTGATGATGCTGATGATGTTGCTGATGATGTTGCTGATGATGACGTGAGACGGTGTGGTATGCCCGGAGGCGGTGTTGTATGCCCGGAGGCGGTGTTGTATGCCCGGAGGCGGTGTGGTATGCCCGGAGGCGGTGTTGTATGCCCGGAGGCGGTGTTGTATGCCCTGAGGCGGTCTGGTATGCCCGGAGGCGGTGTAGTATGCCCGGAGGCGGTGTTGTATGCCCGGAGGCGGTGTGGTATGCCCGGAGGCGGTGCAGTATGCCCGGAGGCGGTGTTGTATGCCCGGAGGCGGTGTGGTATGCCCGGAGGCGGTGTAGTATGCCCGGAGGCGGTGTTGTATGCCCGGAGGCGGTGTGGTATGCCCGGAGGCGGTGTAGTATGCCCGGAGGCGGTGTTGTATGCCCGGAGGCGGTGTGGTATGCCCGGAGGCGGTACAACACCGCCTCCGGGCATGATGATGATAATGATGATGATGATGATGATGATGATGATGATGATGATGATGATGATGATGATGATGATGATGATGATGATGATGATGATGATGATGATGATGATGATGATGATGATGATGATGATGATGATGATGATGATGATGATGATGATGATGATGATGATGATGATGATGATGATGATGATGATGATGATGATGATGTTGCTGATGATGATGTTGCTGATGATGATGTTGCTGATGATGATGTTGTTGATGATGTTGCTGATGATGTTGCTGATGATGTTGCTGATGATGTTGATGATGATGTTGATGATGATGTTGATGATGATGTTGATGATGATGTTGATGATGATGTTGATGATGATGTTGCTGATGATGTTGCTGATGATGTTGCTGATGATGTTGCTGATTATGTTGCTGATGATGTTGCTGGTGATGTTGCTGATGATGTTGCTGATGATGTTGCTGATGATGACGTGAGACGGTGTGGTATGCCCGGAGGCGGTGTTGTATGCCCGGAGGCGGTGTTGTATGCCCGGAGGCGGTGTGGTATGCCCGGAGGCGGTGTTGTATGCCCGGAGGCGGTGTTGTATGCCCGGAGGCGGTGTGGTATGCCCGGAGGCGGTGTTGTATGCCCGGAGGCGGTGTTGTATGCCCTGAGGCGGTCTGGTATGCCCGGAGGCGGTGTAGTATGCCCGGAGGCGGTGTTGTATGCCCGGAGGCGGTGTGGTATGCCCGGAGGCGGTGCAGTATGCCCGGAGGCGGTGTTGTATGCCCGGAGGCGGTGTGGTATGCCCGGAGGCGGTGTAGTATGCCCGGAGGCGGTGTTGTATGCCCGGAGGCGGTGTGGTATGCCCGGAGGCGGTGTAGTATGCCCGGAGGCGGTGTTGTATGCCCGGAGGCGGTGTGGTATGCCCGGAGGCGGTACAACACCGCCTCCGGGCATGATGATGATAATGATGATGATGATGATGATGATGATGATGATGATGATGATGATGATGATGATGATGATGATGATGATGATGATGATGATGATG
>JAXIVJ010002499.1:87500-95000 GCA_036785665.1 Chirona hameri
GGTATGCCCGGAGGCGGTGTTGTATGCCCGGAGGCGGTGTTGTATGCCCTGAGGCGGTCTGGTATGCCCGGAGGCGGTGTAGTATGCCCGGAGGCGGTGTTGTATGCCCGGAGGCGGTGTGGTATGCCCGGAGGCGGTGCAGTATGCCCGGAGGCGGTGTTGTATGCCCGGAGGCGGTGTGGTATGCCCGGAGGCGGTGTAGTATGCCCGGAGGCGGTGTTGTATGCCCGGAGGCGGTGTGGTATGCCCGGAGGCGGTGTAGTATGCCCGGAGGCGGTGTTGTATGCCCGGAGGCGGTGTGGTATGCCCGGAGGCGGTACAACACCGCCTCCGGGCATGATGATGATAATGATGATGATGATGATGATGATGATGATGATGATGATGATGATGATGATGATGATGATGATGATGATGATGATGATGATGATGATGATGATGATGATGATGATGATGATGATGATGATGATGATGATGATGATGATGATGATGATGATGATGATGATGATGATGATGATGATGATGATGATGATGATGATGTTGCTGATGATGATGTTGCTGATGATGATGTTGCTGATGATGATGTTGTTGATGATGTTGCTGATGATGTTGCTGATGATGTTGCTGATGATGTTGATGATGATGTTGATGATGATGTTGATGATGATGTTGATGATGATGTTGATGATGATGTTGATGATGATGTTGCTGATGATGTTGCTGATGATGTTGCTGATGATGTTGCTGATTATGTTGCTGATGATGTTGCTGGTGATGTTGCTGATGATGTTGCTGATGATGTTGCTGATGATGACGTGAGACGGTGTGGTATGCCCGGAGGCGGTGTTGTATGCCCGGAGGCGGTGTTGTATGCCCGGAGGCGGTGTGGTATGCCCGGAGGCGGTGTTGTATGCCCGGAGGCGGTGTTGTATGCCCGGAGGCGGTGTGGTATGCCCGGAGGCGGTGTTGTATGCCCGGAGGCGGTGTTGTATGCCCTGAGGCGGTCTGGTATGCCCGGAGGCGGTGTAGTATGCCCGGAGGCGGTGTTGTATGCCCGGAGGCGGTGTGGTATGCCCGGAGGCGGTGCAGTATGCCCGGAGGCGGTGTTGTATGCCCGGAGGCGGTGTGGTATGCCCGGAGGCGGTGTAGTATGCCCGGAGGCGGTGTTGTATGCCCGGAGGCGGTGTGGTATGCCCGGAGGCGGTGTAGTATGCCCGGAGGCGGTGTTGTATGCCCGGAGGCGGTGTGGTATGCCCGGAGGCGGTACAACACCGCCTCCGGGCATGATGATGATAATGATGATGATGATGATGATGATGATGATGATGATGATGATGATGATGATGATGATGATGATGATGATGATGATGATGATGATGATGATGATGATGATGATGATGATGATGATGATGATGATGATGATGATGATGTTGCTGATGATGATGTTGCTGATGATGATGTTGCTGATGATGATGTTGTTGATGATGTTGATGATGATGTTGCTGATGATGTTGCTGATGATGTTGCTGATGATGTTGCTGATGATGTTGATGATGATGTTGATGATGATGTTGATGATGATGTTGATGATGATGTTGATGATGATGTTGATGATGATGTTGATGATGATGTTGATGATGATGTTGATGTTGATGATGATGTTAATGATGATGTTGATGATGATGTTGATGATGATGTTGCTGATGATGTTGCTGATGATGTTGCTGATGATGTTGCTGGTGATGTTGCTGATGATGTTGCTGATGATGTTGCTGATGATGTTGCTGATGATGACGTGAGACGGTGTGGTATGCCCGTTTGCGGTGTTGTATGCCCGGAGGCGGTGTTGCATGCCCGGAGGCGGTGTGGTATGCCCGGAGGCGGTGTTGTATGCCCGGAGGCGGTGTTGTATGCCCGGAGGCGGTGTAGTATGCCCGGAGGCGGTGTAGTATGCCCGGAGGCGGTGTTGTATGCCCGGAGGCGGTGTGGTATGCCCGGAGGCGGTGTAGTATGCCCGGAGGCGGTGTTGTATGCCCGGAGGCGGTGTGGTATGCCCGGAGGCGGTACAACACCGCCTCCGGGCATGATGATGATAATGATGATGATGATGATGATGATGATGATGATGATGATGATGATGATGATGATGATGATTATGATGATGATGATGATGATGATGATGATGATGATGATGATGATGATGATGATGATGATGATGATGATGATGATGATGATGATGATGATGATGATGATGATGATGATGATGATGATGATGATGATGATGATGATGATGATGATGATGATGATGATGATGATGATGATGATGATGATGTTGCTGATGATGATGTTGCTGATGATGATGTTGCTGATGATGATGTTGTTGATGATGTTGCTGATGATGTTGCTGATGATGTTGCTGATGATGTTGCTGGTGATGTTGATGATGATGTTGATGATGATGTTGATGATGATGTTGATGATGATGTTGATGATGATGTTGCTGATGATGTTGCTGATGATGTTGCTGATGATGTTGCTGATGATGTTGCTGATGATGTTGCTGGTGATGTTGCTGATGATGTTGCTGATGATGTTGCTGATGATGACGTGAGACGGTGTGGTATGCCCGGAGGCGGTGTTGTATGCCCGGAGGCGGTGTTGTATGCCCGGAGGCGGTGTGGTATGCCCGGAGGCGGTGTTGTATGCCCGGAGGCGGTGTTGTATGCCCTGAGGCGGTCTGGTATGCCCGGAGGCGGTGTAGTATGCCCGGAGGCGGTGTTGTATGCCCGGAGGCGGTGTGGTATGCCCGGAGGCGGTGCAGTATGCCCGGAGGCGGTGTTGTATGCCCGGAGGCGGTGTTGTATGCCCGGAGGCGGTGTAGTATGCCCGGAGGCGGTGTTGTATGCCCGGAGGCGGTGTGGTATGCCCGGAAGCGGTGTAGTATGCCCGGAGGCGGTGTTGTATGCCCGGAGGCGGTGTGGTATGCCCGGAGGCGGTACAACACCGCCTCCAGGCATGATGATGATAATGATGATGATGATGATGATGATGATGATGATGATGATGATGATGATGATGATGATGATGATGATGATGATGATGATGATGATGATGATGATGATGATGATGATGATGATGATGATGATGATGATGATGATGATGATGATGATGATGATGATGATGTTGCTGATGATGATGTTGCTGATGATGATGTTGCTGATGATGATGTTGTTGATGATGTTGCTGATGATGTTGCTGATGATGTTGCTGATGATGTTGCTGATGATGTTGATGATGATGTTGATGATGATGACGTGAGACGGTGTGGTATGCCCGGAGGCGGTGTTGTATGCCCGGAGGCGGTGTTGTATGCCCGGAGGCGGTGTGGTATGCCCGGAGGCGGTGTTGTATGCCCGGAGGCGGTGTTGTATGCCCGGAGGCGGTGTGGTATGCCCGGAGGCGGTGTTGTATGCCCGGAGGCGGTGTTGTATGCCCGGAGGCGGTGTGGTATGCCCGGAGGCGGTGTTGTATGCCCGGAGGCGGTGTTGTATGCCCTGAGGCGGTCTGGTATGCCCGGAGGCGGTGTAGTATGCCCGGAGGCGGTGTTGTATGCCCGGAGGCGGTGTGGTATGCCCGGAGGCGGTGCAGTATGCCCGGAGGCGGTGTTGTATGCCCGGAGGCGGTGTGGTATGCCCGGAGGCGGTGTAGTATGCCCGGAGGCGGTGTTGTATGCCCGGAGGCGGTGTGGTATGCCCGGAGGCGGTGTAGTATGCCCGGAGGCGGTGTTGTATGCCCGGAGGCGGTGTGGTATGCCCGGAGGCGGTACAACACCGCCTCCGGGCATGATGATGATAATGATGATGATGATGATGATGATGATGATGATGATGATGATGATGATGATGATGATGATGATGATGATGATGATGATGATGATGATGATGATGATGATGATGATGATGATGATGATGATGATGATGATGATGATGATGATGATGATGATGATGATGATGTTGTTGCTGATGATGATGTTGCTGATGATGATGTTGCTGATGATGATGTTGTTGATGATGTTGCTGATGATGTTGCTGATGATGTTGCTGATGATGTTGCTGATGATGTTGATGATGATGTTGATGATGATGTTGATGATGATGTTGATGATGATGTTGATGATGATGTTGCTGATGATGTTGCTGATGATGTTGCTGATGATGTTGCTGATGATGTTGCTGATGATGTTGCTGGTGATGTTGCTGATGATGTTGCTGATGATGTTGCTGATGATGACGTGAGACGGTGTGGTATGCCCGGAGGCGGTGTTGTATGCCCGGAGGCGGTGTGGTATGCCCGGAGGCGGTGTAGTATGCCCGGAGGCGGTGTTGTATGCCCGGAGGCGGTGTGGTATGCCCGGAGGCGGTACAACACCGCCTCCGGGCATGATGATGATAATGATGATGATGATGATGATGATGATGATGATGATGATGATGATGATGATGATTATGATGATGATGATGATGATGATGATGATGATGATGATGATGATGATGATGATGATGATGATGATGATGATGATGATGATGATGATGATGATGATGATGATGATGATGATGATGATGATGATGATGATGATGATGATGATGATGATGATGATGATGATGATGATGTTGCTGATGATGATGTTGCTGATGATGATGTTGCTGATGATGATGTTGTTGATGATGTTGCTGATGATGTTGCTGATGATGTTGCTGATGATGTTGCTGGTGATGTTGATGATGATGTTGATGATGATGTTGATGATGATGTTGATGATGATGTTGATGATGATGTTGCTGATGATGTTGCTGATGATGTTGCTGATGATGTTGCTGATGATGTTGCTGATGATGTTGCTGGTGATGTTGCTGATGATGTTGCTGATGATGTTGCTGATGATGACGTGAGACGGTGTGGTATGCCCGGAGGCGGTGTTGTATGCCCGGAGGCGGTGTTGTATGCCCGGAGGCGGTGTGGTATGCCCGGAGGCGGTGTTGTATGCCCGGAGGCGGTGTTGTATGCCCTGAGGCGGTCTGGTATGCCCGGAGGCGGTGTAGTATGCCCGGAGGCGGTGTTGTATGCCCGGAGGCGGTGTGGTATGCCCGGAGGCGGTGCAGTATGCCCGGAGGCGGTGTTGTATGCCCGGAGGCGGTGTTGTATGCCCGGAGGCGGTGTAGTATGCCCGGAGGCGGTGTTGTATGCCCGGAGGCGGTGTGGTATGCCCGGAAGCGGTGTAGTATGCCCGGAGGCGGTGTTGTATGCCCGGAGGCGGTGTGGTATGCCCGGAGGCGGTACAACACCGCCTCCAGGCATGATGATGATAATGATGATGATGATGATGATGATGATGATGATGATGATGATGATGATGATGATGATGATGATGATGATGATGATGATGATGATGATGATGATGATGATGATGATGATGATGATGATGATGATGATGATGATGATGATGATGATGATGATGATGATGATGATGATGATGATGATGATGATGTTGCTGATGATGATGTTGCTGATGATGGTGTTGCTGATGATGATGTTGTTGATGATGTTGCTGATGATGTTGCTGATGATGTTGCTGATGATGTTGCTGATGATGTTGATGATGATGTTGATGATGATGTTGATGATGATGTTGATGATGATGTTGATGATGATGTTGCTGATGATGTTGCTGATGATGTTGCTGATGATGTTGCTGATGATGTTGCTGATGATGTTGCTGGTGATGTTGCTGATGATGTTGCTGATGATGTTGCTGATGATGACGTGAGACGGTGTGGTATGCCCGGAGGCGGTGTTGTATGCCCGGAGGCGGTGTTGTATGCCCGGAGGCGGTGTGGTATGCCCGGAGGCGGTGTTGTATGCCCGGAGGCGGTGTTGTATGCCCGGAGGCGGTGTGGTATGCCCGGAGGCGGTGTTGTATGCCCGGAGGCGGTGTTGTATGCCCTGAGGCGGTCTGGTATGCCCGGAGGCGGTGTAGTATGCCCGGAGGCGGTGTTGTATGCCCGGAGGCGGTGTGGTATGCCCGGAGGCGGTGCAGTATGCCCGGAGGCGGTGTTGTATGCCCGGAGGCGGTGTGGTATGCCCGGAGGCGGTGTAGTATGCCCGGAGGCGGTGTTGTATGCCCGGAGGCGGTGTGGTATGCCCGGAGGCGGTGTAGTATGCCCGGAGGCGGTGTTGTATGCCCGGAGGCGGTGTGGTATGCCCGGAGGCGGAACAACACCGCCTCCGGGCATGATGATGATAATGATGATGATGATGATGATGATGATGATGATGATGATGATGATGATGATGATGATGATGATGATGATGATGATGATGATGATGATGATGATGATGATGATGATGATGATGTTGCTGATGATGATGTTGCTGATGATGATGTTGCTGATGATGATGTTGTTGATGATGTTGCTGATGATGTTGCTGATGATGTTGCTGATGATGTTGCTGATGATGTTGATGATGATGTTGATGATGATGTTGATGATGATGTTGATGATGATGTTGATGATGATGTTGCTGATGATGTTGCTGATGATGTTGCTGATGATGTTGCTGATGATGTTGCTGATGATGTTGCTGGTGATGTTGCTGATGATGTTGCTGATGATGTTGCTGATGATGACGTGAGACGGTGTGGTATGCCTGGAGGCGGTGTTGTATGCCCGGAGGCGGTGTTGTATGCCCGGAGGCGGTGTGGTATGCCCGGAGGCGGTGTTGTATGCCCGGAGGCGGTGTTGTATGCCCGGAGGCGGTGTGGTATGCCCGGAGGCGGTGTTGTATGCCCGGAGGCGGTGTTGTATGCCCTGAGGCGGTCTGGTATGCCCGGAGGCGGTGTAGTATGCCCGGAGGCGGTGTTGTATGCCCGGAGGCGGTGTGGTATGCCCGGAGGCGGTGCAGTATGCCCGGAGGCGGTGTTGTATGCCCGGAGGCGGTGTGGTATGCCCGGAGGCGGTGTAGTATGCCCGGAGGCGGTGTTGTATGCCCGGAGGCGGTGTGGTATGCCCGGAGGCGGTGTAGTATGCCCGGAGGCGGTGTTGTATGCCCGGAGGCGGTGTGGTATGCCCGGAGGCGGTACAACACCGCCTCCGGGCATGATGATGATAATGATGATGATGATGATGATGATGATGATGATGATGATGATGATGATGATGATGATGATGATGATGATGATGATGATGATGATGATGATGATGATGATGATGATGATGATGATGATGATGATGATGATGATGATGATGATGATGATGATGATGTTGCTGATGATGATGTTGCTGATGATGATGTTGCTGATGATGATGTTGTTGATGATGTTGCTGATGATGTTGCTGATGATGTTGCTGATGATGTTGCTGATGATGTTGATGATGATGTTGATGATGATGTTGATGATGATGTTGATGATGATGTTGATGATGATGTTGCTGATGATGTTGC
>JAXIVJ010002499.1:100000-108457 GCA_036785665.1 Chirona hameri
CCCGGAGGCGGTGTGGTATGCCCGGAGGCGGTGTTGTATGCCCGGAGGCGGTGTTGTATGCCCGGAGGCGGTGTGGTATGCCCGGAGGCGGTGTTGTATGCCCGGAGGCGGTGTTGTATGCCCTGAGGCGGTCTGGTATGCCCGGAGGCGGTGTAGTATGCCCGGAGGCGGTGTTGTATGCCCGGAGGCGGTGTGGTATGCCCGGAGGCGGTGCAGTATGCCCGGAGGCGGTGTTGTATGCCCGGAGGCGGTGTGGTATGCCCGGAGGCGGTGTAGTATGCCCGGAGGCGGTGTTGTATGCCCGGAGGCGGTGTGGTATGCCCGGAGGCGGTGTAGTATGCCCGGAGGCGGTGTTGTATGCCCGGAGGCGGTGTGGTATGCCCGGAGGCGGTACAACACCGCCTCCGGGCATGATGATGATAATGATGATGATGATGATGATGATGATGATGATGATGATGATGATGATGATGATGATGATGATGATGATGATGATGATGATGATGATGATGATGATGATGATGATGATGATGATGATGATGATGATGATGATGATGATGATGATGATGATGATGATGATGATGATGATGATGATGATGATGATGATGATGATGATGATGATGATGATGTTGCTGATGATGATGTTGCTGATGATGATGTTGATGATGATGATGTTGTTGATGATGTTGCTGATGATGTTGCTGATGATGTTGCTGATGATGTTGCTGATGATGTTGATGATGATGTTGATGATGATGTTGATGATGATGTTGATGATGATGTTGATGATGATGTTGATGATGATGTTGATGATGATGTTGATGATGATGTTGATGATGATGTTGATGTTGATGATGATGTTAATGATGATGTTGATGATGATGTTGATGATGATGTTGCTGATGATGTTGCTGATGATGTTGCTGATGATGTTGCTGGTGATGTTGCTGATGATGTTGCTGATGATGTTGCTGATGATGTTGCTGATGATGACGTGAGACGGTGTGGTATGCCCGTTTGCGGTGTTGTATGCCCGGAGGCGGTGTTGCATGCCCGGAGGCGGTGTGGTATGCCCGGAGGCGGTGTTGTATGCCCGGAGGCGGTGTTGTATGCCCGGGGGCGGTGTAGTATGCCCGGAGGCGGTGTAGTATGCCCGGAGGCGGTGTTGTATGCCCGGAGGCGGTGTGGTATGCCCGGAGGCGGTGTAGTATGCCCGGAGGCGGTGTTGTATGCCCGGAGGCGGTGTGGTATGCCCGGAGGCGGTACAACACCGCCTCCGGGCATGATGATGATAATGATGATGATGATGATGATGATGATGATGATGATGATGATGATGATGATGATGATGATGATGATGATGATGATGATGATGATGATGATGATGATGATGATGATGATGATGATGATGATGATGATGATGATGATGATGATGATGATGATGATGATGATGATGATGATGATGATGATGATGATGATGATGATGATGATGACGTTGCTGATGATGATGTTGCTGATGATGATGTTGCTGATGATGATGTTGTTGATGATGTTGCTGATGATGTTGCTGATGATGTTGCTGATGATGTTGCTGATGATGTTGATGATGATGTTGATGATGATGTTGATGATGATGTTGATGATGATGTTGATGATGATGTTGCTGATGATGTTGCTGATGATGTTGCTGATGATGTTGCTGATGATGTTGCTGATGATGTTGCTGGTGATGTTGCTGATGATGTTGCTGATGATGTTGCTGATGATGACGTGAGACGGTGTGGTATGCCCGGAGGCGGTGTTGTATGCCCGGAGGCGGTGTTGTATGCCCGGAGGCGGTGTGGTATGCCCGGAGGCGGTGTTGTATGCCCGGAGGCGGTGTGGTGTGCCCGGAGGCGGTGTTGTATGCCCGGAGGCGGTGTTGTATGCCCTGAGGCGGTCTGGTATGCCCGGAGGCGGTGTAGTATGCCCGGAGGCGGTGTTGTATGCCCGGAGGCGGTGTGGTATGCCCGGAGGCGGTGCAGTATGCCCGGAGGCGGTGTTGTATGCCCGGAGGCGGTGTGGTATGCCCGGAGGCGGTGTAGTATGCCCGGAGGCGGTGTTGTATGCCCGGAGGCGGTGTGGTATGCCCGGAGGCGGTGTAGTATGCCCGGAGGCGGTGTTGTATGCCCGGAGGCGGTGTGGTATGCCCGGAGGCGGTACAACACCGCCTCCGGGCATGATGATGATAATGATGATGATGATGATGATGATGATGATGATGATGATGATGATGATGATGATGATGATGATGATGATGATGATGATGATGATGATGATGATGATGATGATGATGATGATGATGATGATGATGATGATGATGATGATGATGATGATGATGATGATGATGATGATGATGATGATGATGATGATGATGATGATGATGATGTTGCTGATGATGATGTTGCTGATGATGATGTTGCTGATGATGATGTTGTTGATGATGTTGCTGATGATGTTGCTGATGATGTTGCTGATGATGTTGCTGATGATGTTGATGATGATGTTGATGATGATGTTGATGATGATGTTGATGATGATGTTGATGATGATGTTGCTGATGATGTTGCTGATGATGTTGCTGATGATGTTGCTGATGATGTTGCTGATGATGTTGCTGGTGATGTTGCTGATGATGTTGCTGATGATGTTGCTGATGATGACGTGAGACGGTGTGGTATGCCCGGAGGCGGTGTTGTATGCCCGGAGGCGGTGTTGTATGCCCGGAGGCGGTGTGGTATGCCCGGAGGCGGTGTTGTATGCCCGGAGGCGGTGTTGTATGCCCGGAGGCGGTGTGGTATGCCCGGAGGCGGTGTTGTATGCCCGGAGGCGGTGTTGTATGCCCTGAGGCGGTCTGGTATGCCCGGAGGCGGTGTAGTATGCCCGGAGGCGGTGTTGTATGCCCGGAGGCGGTGTGGTATGCCCGGAGGCGGTGCAGTATGCCCGGAGGCGGTGTTGTATGCCCGGAGGCGGTGTGGTATGCCCGGAGGCGGTGTAGTATGCCCGGAGGCGGTGTTGTATGCCCGGAGGCGGTGTGGTATGCCCGGAGGCGGTACAACACCGCCTCCGGGCATGATGATGATGATAATGATGATGATGATGATGATGATGATGATGATGATGATGATGATGATGATGATGATGATGATGATGATGATGATGATGATGATGATGATGATGATGATGATGATGATGATGATGATGATGATGATGATGATGATGATGATGATGATGATGATGTTGCTGATGATGATGTTGCTGATGATGATGTTGTTGATGATGTTGCTGATGATGTTGCTGATGATGTTGCTGATGATGTTGCTGATGATGTTGATGATGATGTTGATGATGATGTTGATGATGATGTTGATGATGATGTTGATGATGATGTTGCTGATGATGTTGCTGATGATGTTGCTGATGATGTTGCTGATGATGTTGCTGATGATGTTGCTGGTGATGTTGCTGATGATGTTGCTGATGATGTTGCTGATGATGACGTGAGACGGTGTGGTATGCCCGGAGGCGGTGTTGTATGCCCGGAGGCGGTGTTGTATGCCCGGAGGCGGTGTGGTATGCCCGGAGGCGGTGTTGTATGCCCGGAGGCGGTGTTGTATGCCCGGAGGCGGTGTGGTATGCCCGGAGGCGGTGTTGTATGCCCGGAGGCGGTGTTGTATGCCCTGAGGCGGTCTGGTATGCCCGGAGGCGGTGTAGTATGCCCGGAGGCGGTGTTGTATGCCCGGAGGCGGTGTGGTATGCCCGGAGGCGGTGCAGTATGCCCGGAGGCGGTGTTGTATGCCCGGAGGCGGTGTGGTATGCCCGGAGGCGGTGTAGTATGCCCGGAGGCGGTGTTGTATGCCCGGAGGCGGTGTGGTATGCCCGGAGGCGGTGTAGTATGCCCGGAGGCGGTGTTGTATGCCCGGAGGCGGTGTGGTATGCCCGGAGGCGGTACAACACCGCCTCCGGGCATGATGATGATAATGATGATGATGATGATGATGATGATGATGATGATGATGATGATGATGATGATGATGATGATGATGATGATGATGATGATGATGATGATGATGATGATGATGATGATGATGATGATGATGATGATGATGATGATGATGATGATGATGATGATGATGATGTTGCTGATGATGATGTTGCTGATGATGATGTTGCTGATGATGATGTTGTTGATGATTTTGCTGATGATGTTGCTGATGATGTTGCTGATGATGTTGCTGATGATGTTGATGATGATGTTGATGATGATGTTGATGATGATGTTGATGATGATGTTGCTGATGATGTTGCTGATGATGTTGCTGATGATGTTGCTGATGATGTTGCTGATGATGTTGCTGATGATGTTGCTGGTGATGTTGCTGATGATGTTGCTGATGATGTTGCTGATGATGACGTGAGACGGTGTGGTATGCCCGGAGGCGGTGTTGTATGCCCGGAGGCGGTGTGGTATGCCCGGAGGCGGTGTTGTATGCCCGGAGGCGGTGTTGTATGTCCGGAGGCGGTGTGGTATGCCCGGAGGCGGTGTTGTATGCCCGGAGGCGGTGTTGTATGCCCTGAGGCGGTCTGGTATGCCCGGAGGCGGTGTAGTATGCCCGGAGGCGGTGTTGTATGCCCGGAGGCGGTGTGGTATGCCCGGAGGCGGTGCAGTATGCCCGGAGGCGGTGTTGTATGCCCGGAGGCGGTGTGGTATGCCCGGAGGCGGTGTAGTATGCCCGGAGGCGGTGTTGTATGCCCGGAGGCGGTGTGGTATGCCCGGAGGCGGTGTAGTATGCCCGGAGGCGGTGTTGTATGCCCGGAGGCGGTGTGGTATGCCCGGAGGCGGTACAACACCGCCTCCGGGCATGATGATGATAATGATGATGATGATGATGATGATGATGATGATGATGATGATGATGATGATGATGATGATGATGATGATGATGATGATGATGATGATGATGATGATGATGATGATGATGATGATGATGATGATGATGATGATGATGATGATGATGATGATGATGATGATGATGATGATGATGATGATGATGATGATGATGATGATGATGATGATGATGATGATGTTGCTGATGATGATGTTGCTGATGATGATGTTGATGATGATGATGTTGTTGATGATGTTGCTGATGATGTTGCTGATGATGTTGCTGATGATGTTGCTGATGATGTTGATGATGATGTTGATGATGATGTTGATGATGATGTTGATGATGATGTTGATGATGATGTTGATGATGATGTTGATGATGATGTTGATGATGATGTTGATGATGATGTTGATGATGATGTTGATGATGATGTTGATGTTGATGATGATGTTAATGATGATGTTGATGATGATGTTGATGATGATGTTGCTGATGATGTTGCTGATGATGTTGCTGATGATGTTGCTGGTGATGTTGCTGATGATGTTGCTGATGATGTTGCTGATGATGTTGCTGATGATGACGTGAGACGGTGTGGTATGCCCGTTTGCGGTGTTGTATGCCCGGAGGCGGTGTTGCATGCCCGGAGGCGGTGTGGTATGCCCGGAGGCGGTGTTGTATGCCCGGAGGCGGTGTTGTATGCCCGGAGGCGGTGTAGTATGCCCGGAGGCGGTGTAGTATGCCCGGAGGCGGTGTTGTATGCCCGGAGGCGGTGTGGTATGCCCGGAGGCGGTGTAGTATGCCCGGAGGCGGTGTTGTATGCCGGAGGCGGTGTGGTATGCCCGGAGGCGGTACAACACCGCCTCCGGGCATGATGATGATAATGATGATGATGATGATGATGATGATGATGATGATGATGATGATGATGATGATGATGATGATGATGATGATGATGATGATGATGATGATGATGATGATGATGATGATGATTATGATGATGATGATGATGATGATGATGATGATGATGATGATGATGATGATGATGATGATGATGATGATGATGATGATGATGATGATGATGATGATGATGCTGATGATGATGTTGCTGATGATGATGTTGCTGATGATGATGTTGTTGATGATGTTGCTGATGATGTTGCTGATGATGTTGCTGATGATGTTGCTGATGATGTTGATGATGATGTTGATGATGATGTTGATGATGATGTTGATGATGATGTTGATGATGATGTTGCTGATGATGTTGCTGATGATGTTGCTGATGATGTTGCTGATGATGTTGCTGATGATGTTGCTGGTGATGTTGCTGATGATGTTGCTGATGATGTTGCTGATGATGACGTGAGACGGTGTGGTATGCCCGGAGGCGGTGTTGTATGCCCGGAGGCGGTGTTGTATGCCCGGAGGCGGTGTGGTATGCCCGGAGCGGTGTTGTATGCCCGGAGGCGGTGTGGTGTGCCCGGAGGCGGTGTTGTATGCCCGGAGGCGGTGTTGTATGCCCTGAGGCGGTCTGGTATGCCCGGAGGCGGTGCCCGGAGGCGGTGTAGTATGCCCGGAGGCGGTGTTGTATGCCCGGAGGCGGTGTGGTATGCCCGGAGGCGGTGCAGTATGCCCGGAGGCGGTGTTGTATGCCCGGAGGCGGTGTGGTATGCCCGGAGGCGGTGTAGTATGCCCGGAGGCGGTGTTGTATGCCCGGAGGCGGTGTGGTATGCCCGGAGGCGGTGTAGTATGCCCGGAGGCGGTGTTGTATGCCCGGAGGCGGTGTGGTATGCCCGGAGGCGGTACAACACCGCCTCGGGCATGATGATGATAATGATGATGATGATGGATGATGATGATGATGATGATGATGATGATGATGATGATGATGATGATGATGATGATGATGATGATGATGATGATGATGATGATGATGATGATGATGATGACGATGATGATGATGATGATGATGATGATGATGATGATGATGATGATGATGATGATGATGATGATGATGATGATGATGATGATGATGATGATGATGATGATGTTGCTGATGATGATGTTGCTGATGATGTTGCTGATGATGATGTTGTTGATGATGTTGCTGATGATGTTGCTGATGATGTTGCTGATGATGTTGATGATGATGTTGATGATGATGTTGATGATGATGTTGATGATGATGTTGATGATGATGTTGATGATGATGTTGCTGATGATGTTGCTGATGATGTTGCTGATGATGTCTGTGTGATGTGCTGATGATGTTGCTGGTGATGTTGCTGATGATGTTGCTGATGATGTTGCTGATGACGTGAGACGGTGAGATTAGCCCGACGTGTTGTATGCCCGGAGGGGTGTTGTATGCCCGGAGGTGCGTGTTGTATGCCCGGAGGCTGGTGTTGTATGCCCGGAGGCGGTGTTGTATGCCCGGAGGCGGTGTTGTATGCCCGGAGGCGGTGTGGTATGCCCGGAGGCGGTGTTGTATGCCCGGAGGCGGTGTTGTATGCCCTGAGGCGGTCTGTATGCCCCGGAGGCGGTGTAGTATGCCCGGAGGCGGTATTGTATGCCCGGAGGCGGTGTGGGTATGCCCGGAGGCGGTGCAGTATGCCCGAGCGGTGTTGTATGCCCGGAGGCGGTGTTGTATGCCGGAGGCGGTGTAGTATGCCCGGAGGCGGTGTTGTCATGCCCGGAGGCGGTGTGGTATGCCCGGAAGCGGTGTAGTATGCCCGGAGGCGGTGTTGTATGCCGGAGGCGGTGTGGTATGCCCGGGGAAGGCGGTACAACACCGCCTCCAGGCATGATGATGATAATGATGAGATGATGATGATATGATGATTGATGATGATGATGATGATGATGATGATGATGATGATGATGATGATGATGATGATGATGATGATGATGATGATGATGATGATGATGATGATGATGATGATGATGATGATGATGATGATGATGATGATGATGATGATGATGATGATGATGATGATGATGAAGATGATGATGATGATATGATGATGTTGCTGATGATGATGTTGCTGATGATGATGTTGCTGATGATGATGATGTTGTTGATGATGTTGATGATGATGTTGCTGATGATGTTGCTGATGATGTTGCTGATGATGTGTGATGAATGTTGATGATGATGTTGATGATGATGGTCGATGATGTATGTTGTGATGATGATGTTGATGATGATGTTGATGATGATGTTGATGATGATGTTGATGATGATGATGATGTTGATGATGATGTTAATGATGATGTTGTGATGATGTTGCTGATGATGTTGCTGATGATGTTGCTGATGATGTTGCTGATGATGTTGCTGTGATGTTGCTGATGATGTTCTGATGATGTTGCTGATGATGTTGCTGATGATGACGTGAGACGGTGTGGTATGCCGTTTGCGGTGTTGTATGCCCGGAGGCGGTGTTGCATGCCCGGAGGCGGTGTGGTATGCCCGGAGGCGGTGTTGTATGCCCGGAGGCGGTGTTTGTATGCCCGGAGGCGG